>JACBWV010000660.1:4575905-4580905 GCA_013435795.1 Chlamydomonas sp. ICE-L | reverse complement strand
TGACAGAATGGGTGGTGGTCCCAATTGGGGGCTGCTGTGGAACAAGGTGTGTGTGTGTGTGTTTATGTGTGTGTTTATGTGTGTGTGTGTGTGTGTGTGTGTGTGTGTGTGTGTGTGTGTGCGTGTATGTGTTCTCACCCATGAAAGAGTGGCGGTCCAGGTTTGGGTGTCTGTGGGACGTAGGGAGTGTGTGTGTGTTATGTGTGTTTTATGTGTGTGTGTGTGTTGGTGGTTGGGGGTGGGGGGGGGGGGTGGGGGGGGTCGGGGTGTGGTGGTGGCTGGGGGGGGGGTGCGGGGGTGGGGGGGGGGTGTGGTGGGTGGGTGGGTGGGCGGGGGGCTGGGGGTTGGGGGTGGGTGTTGGGGGGGGTGTTGGGGGTATGTTGTGTTTGTGTATTCCTCCCCCCTGAAAGAGTGGCAGTCCCAGTTTGGGGTGCTGTGGGAAGGAGTGGGAGTGTGTGTGTGTGTGTGTGTGTGTGTGTTTGTGGAGGTGGGGGGGGGGGGGGGGGGGGGGGGGGGGGGGGGGGGGGGGGGGGTGGGGTTGTTTTTGTGTTTTGTTTATGTTTTTGTTTCTTTTTCATTTGCTTGGTTAGTTTTGGTTGTTTTTTCTTCTTGTTTGGATTTTGTGTGGTTCTTTTTTCGTTGTCTTTGTTTTTTTTTGTCTTTTTTGTTTGTTTTCATTTTGTTTCCTGTCTGTTTATTATTCTTTTTGCTTTTATTTCTCTTTTTTTGTTTTTTATTTTTTTTTTTTTTTAGTCTGTTGTTTATTTTTTTTATGTTTTTTTTTCTGTGTTTTGTGTTTTTTCTCCCCCACTTCCCTCTTGGCTGTCCGGCTGGAGGGCCTGTTGTTGATTGATGGCATCCGGCCCAGTCCCTTTTTTTCCCTCGCGTGCGGCCCCGTCGCAGCCCACATCAGTCTTTTGTTTGCTACCTCAGCCGCTAGCTGGCGATGGTCTCCTTTTCGTGGAATAAGGAAGCTCCTCAGCGCGGGTCGCCAGTTGGTTGCGGACCTGCCTGTCCCGCCCCCCACTGTACCCATGTTAAAGATTCGTCATCTTTGCAAAGATGACCAACAGAGTCATAGTGGGACGGAGTAGTCTGTGGAGGTTTGTGAGGTGGAGGTGTGAGTGAGGGTTGTGTGGTTAGGTGGGGATGTAAAAAGAGTGAGGTGTGATTGAGGGTGGTGGTGAGGGGTGAGGGTGAGGGTGGGTGTGAGGGTAGGGGTGGGGGGTGGTGTTGGGGGTGATGGTGGGAGTAAATGGTGGGGTGGGGTGAGGTGGTGGTGCGGGTGGGAGTGAGGGTTGGGGTGAGGTGGAGCTCCGTATTGTTGGTTGCCAGTTTTGTGCGGTACACTGCCTTGTCCCGCCCCCCACTGTACACCATGTTAAAGTCCTTGCTTGCAAAGATAGGCCGACATAGTAGTAGGGACAGAGTAGGTCTGTGGGAGGGGTGGGGTCGGGGTGAGGTGGGGGTGAGGGTGGGGGGTGAGGGTGAGGGGTGGGGTGAGGGTTGGGGGTGAGGGGTGAGGGTGGGGGTGAGGGGTGGGGGTGAGGGTGAGGGTGGGAGTGAGGGTGGAAAGTGAGGAAAGGGTGTCATGCATGGATGGTGGGTTCCATTAGAGGGTTGTGGTGCTGGTGCTGATGCTGCTGGTGGTGCTGGTTGAGAGAAGGTGTGTGTATGTGAGCTTGGACGCGCCAGACGGAATCGCAGTGCACCTATACATACACCCGCACTCCCATCCATCCACCCACCCAGTCACCCAGCCACCCACTGATATATCCCTCCTTCCATCCACCCATCCATCCATCAACCCGCACATCCATCCATCCATCCATCAACCCGCACACCCATCCATCCATCCATCAACCCGCACATCCATCCATCCATCCATCCATCAACCCGCACATCCATTCGTCCATCCATAAACCCGCACATCCATCCATCCACAAAACCACCCAGCCACCTACTCATCCACCCATCCACCCACACATCCAAGCATGATCACCACCCACCTGTAAGCACATTGCACACCCAGGTCATAGACCCACACAGTCAACCCAACCACCGTGCCGTCCTCCATCCTCCCGACCAACTGCCCAATCCCACCGCACCCACCTTCCCATCGGGCCATCCATCCCATCCACACCGCCCTCCCCCACACATCCAAGCATGATCACCACCCACATGTATGCAGCGCTGCACGCTCAGGTCCCACAACGTACCAGCCACCCACTAATCCACCCACACATATATCCACCCATCCACCCATCCAACACAGCCACCCTCTAATCCACTTATCCACCCACTTATCCAAGTATGATCACCGCTCACCTGTATGGTGCGTTGCATGCCCAGGTCATCCACCCACACAGTCACCCAGCCACCCACACAGCCACCCAGCTACCCACTAATCCACTTATGGGGTCCCCCCACTATCCTAGGAAAAAAAAATTAGCACCGCTCACTAGTATGGAGCGTTGCATTCCCAGTCATCCACCCACACATCCCACACCAGCCACCCCCACAGCCACCCAGCTACCCACTAATCCACTTATCCACCCACTTATCCTAGTATGATCACCCGCTCACATGTATGGAGCGTTGCATGCCCAGGTCATCCCCCCACACAGTCACCCAGCACCACCCACACAGCCACCCAGCTACCCACTAATCCACTTATCCACCCACTTATCCTAGTATGATCACCGCTCACATGTATGGAGCGTTGCATGCCCAGGTCATCCACCCACACAGTCACCCAGCCACCCACACAGCCACCCAGCTACCCACTAATCCACTTATCCACCCACTTATCCTAGTATGATCACCGCTCACATGTATGCAGCGCTGCATGCCCAGGTCATCCACCCACACAGTCACCCAGCCACCCACACAGCCACCCAGCTACCCACTAATCCACTTATCCACCCACTTATCCTAGCATGATCACCACCCACCTGTATGCAGCGCTGCATGCCCAGGTCATCCACCCACACAGCCACCCAGCCACCCACTAATCCACTTATCCACCCATACATCCAAGCATGATCAACACCCACCTGTATTCAGCGCTGCATGCCCAGGTCCAACAGCTGACCAGCCACCCACTAATCCACCCACACATATATCCACCCATCCACCCATCCATCCACCAACACACCTACTTATCCACCCGTACACCCATACATCCAAGCATGATCACCACTCACTTGAATGCAACGTTGCATGCCTAGGTCCCACAGCTTGATGGTGCTGTCTGAGCTCCCAGAGAGTAACTGGGTGCCATCCTCTTTGATCAGGAGCGTTCGTACGAGGTCAGTGTGACCCCTTAGCTTCCCCACCTGCACCAGTACCAAGAGATTAATTAATTAATTAATTAATCAGATAATTAATTAATTATATGTTAATGTTTTTTATCAGGAGTGTTTGTACAAGGTCAGTGTGACCCCTTAGCTTCCCAACCTGCAACAGTAACAAGAGATTAATTCATTACTTAATCAATGAATTCATTGTATTTTAATGTTTTTGATCAGGAGCGTTCGTACAAGTTCAGTGTGACCCCTTAGCTTCCCAACCTGCAACAGTAACAAGAGATTAATTCATTACTTAATCAATGAATTCATTATATTTTAATGTTTTTGATCAGGAGCGTTCGTACAAGTTCAGTGTGACCCCTTAGCTTCCCAACCTGTAACAGTAACAAGAGATTAATTCATTACTTAATCAATTAATTAATTCATACTATTTTAACATTTTTGATCAAGAGCGTGCACACATGGTCGGTGTGACCCCTTCGCTTCCCGACTTGCACAAATACATTGTTGCCAAGCCAGATCTTTTTAAGTAACTGGCGTAGCTGAAGTGTAGCTGAATGAAGGATGTGGGGGGCCATCCCCTTGGAACAAGAGATTAATTAAGTAATTATATTTTAATACTTTTGATCTGGAGCGTTTGCACAAGGTTGGTGAGCCCCCTTAGCTTCCCAACCTGCACCTGTAACAAGAGATTAATTCATTCATTAATTCATTAATTATATTTTAATATTTTACAATTTTTGATCAGGAGCGTGCGCACAAGGTCGGTGTCCCCCTTCGCTTCCCAACCTGCACCAGTAACAATAAATAAATTAATTGATTAATTGATGAATTAATTAATTAATTTTATTTTAATATTTTCGACCAAGAGCGTTCGCACAAGGTTGGTGAGCCCCCTTAGCTTCCCAACCTGCACCAGTAACAAGAGATTAATTCATTCATTAATTCATTAATTATATTTTAATATTTTACAATTTTTGATAAGGAGCGTGCGCACAAGGTCGGTGTCCCCCTTCGCTTCCCAACCTGCACCAGTAACAATAAATAAATTAATTGATTAATTGATAAATTAATTAATTACTTAATTATATTTTAATATTTTCGACCAAGAGCGTTCGCACAAGGTCGGTGTGCCCCCTTAGCTTCCCAACCTGCGCCATTGCATTGTTGCAAAGTCAGATATGTCTAGGTGCACCATGGTAGCTAAAGTGTAGCTGAACAAGGGATGTGGGGGGCCATCCCCTTGGAACAAGAGATTAATTAATTAAAAATTGTAATTGATTATTTAATTATTAATTATTAAATTGTTAATTATTTAATCATAAAAAATAAAAATAAAATGTCCATGAGCGTTCGCACAAGGTCGGTGTGACCCCTTCGCTCCCCGACCTGCGCCAGTGCATTGTTGCACACTCAGATATTTCTAGGTGCACCAGTGTAGCTGAAGTGTAGCTGAACAAGGGATGTGGGGGCTGTCCTCTTAATCAAAGAAAAAATTGAATCGTTTCTGTACCCACACCCACACCCCACACACCAGCACCCACACCCAAGCACCCGCACCCCAGCACTCACACCCAAGCACTCACACAACACACACTCTTTTGCAGCCTCCAGATATGGAGACTCTTTGTGTACAAGTTTATACTTTTCTAAATTTATCACATTTATTAAAATTTTAACCGATTTTTG
>JACBWV010000660.1:4568405-4573405 GCA_013435795.1 Chlamydomonas sp. ICE-L | reverse complement strand
GGGGGGGGGGGGGGGGGAGTGGGGGGCAGGGGACGCAGCCACGCACTTGACGTAGTGGGGGAGTGGTGGGTCAAGGTGCTGAGCAGGGTGCCGCCTGCGGGATGGAGGGGGAAGTGGGTGGATGGGTGTGTGTGTGGGGGGGGGGGGGGGGGGAAGTAGGGGGGCAGGGGACACAGCCACGCACTTGACGTAGTCGGAGTGGTGGGTCAAGGTGCTGCCTGCAGAGTGAGGTGGGGTGGGTGGGGACGTGGATGGGAGTGGGGGTGGGTGGGGAAAGGGGGGGGGGAGGGGTGCGTGGGTGGGTGGGTGGGTGGGGGGAGGGGGGGGGGGGGAAGAGAGGGGGAGGGGGAGGGGGGGAGGGGGGAGGGGGGGGGGGGGATCAAGCTGAGAAGTTTGCAACTTGACCCATGCTCCGCCAAACCCTCAGCATTGTATTTGATGATCAAGAGAACGGTAGATAAATAATATAAATATATTAATATGAACCTTGGGACATGCTCCGCCACACCCTGGCTGTTGTATCAGATGAGAAAAAGATGAGCAGATCAATAATATATATATATATATATATATATATATACCGTACTGCTCTCAAAATTTAACGGTTTAAATTGACGGGAGCAACCGTCAAATCGCCACGATTTGACGTACGGTATATTACGAAACGAAAAAACCGTCAAATCGGTTTTTTCGCCTATATTAGGTGCATCACTAGAATGCACATATCTCACTGCTCAGTGGGCCAAACACTACAATTTTTATTGATACGAGATCCCTGGGACCTTCTGCATCTGTCTGCATATTCAGATGCCTCATCTGAAAAAAAACGAGTTTGGGAGCACAGACCTTGTGGCCATCTTTAACCACTCTTCCTTGCTACAATTGTTTGAATTAGGACACACTGGTGATGAGGATGAGGTGCCCTTGGCCCTTCTAGGTCGCTGAGCAACACATGAACATACATTATGCTTATGATTATGACATTAACTGAGCAAGAGATGATTTCAGGAGTTAATGGAAACGATTGAATGTCTCATTCTAGTCATTTCAATGAGTACCGGTAGTGTTATGCTGAATAAGATGTTGGGATCATTGCAAAATTATAAGTACACTCCTTGCAGGTCCTATAACAGTGTACCCTAATATTGTACCATGAACCATGAATTAGTGTCACATGATTAAGTACATTGTTCAGGTGCGTAAATGGATTTTATTAAAATGGAAACCGTCAAATGTGTAACGTCAATTTATATTCCTATTAAAAAACCCCGTCAATTTACAATAACCCCCCCCCAAAAAACCGTCAAATTTTGCAACCGTTAAATTTTGAGAGCAGTACGGTATATATAGACATACACGGATTTCTGAGAAAAGTTCGCGAACTTTTCATGCCGACGCTAGCTGGCTTTGGCTTAATTACCGAGGTACTAATAGCGAATCACCCACCCTGGCTATCGGTTGAATTCGCGGGTTAGTTATAGCTTTTCATAAATGAGTCGACTCCGAGTGCGTAAAATTCAAATCCCCAGTTCAGCTTTCAGGATGCAACTTCCACTCCTCCGCATCAAGATTACACCTGCACGCCGTCGCCCTTTCCGCTTTTTTGACTGAGCCGAATACCCATCCAACTCCCTACCGAGATTTCGAAAATGACAGAGCAGGTGAATGCGAAGCGATCAATCATCTTCCGCATTCGATCTGAGCGTCAAAACCAAGAATGGCGCCCAGACTAATTGTCTATAATCTTCTGCTCCTCGATGCCAGCATGAATGCCACCATGAATGCGCACAATCAAACAGATTTAAGCAGACGGGCAACGAATACAGCCAGCCAGCGAGCTCTTCACAGCGAAAGGCGAGCTCTACATGCCGAAAAGCATAGGAGCGATCCAAATCAGAGACGGCGTTAGTGCACTTTCTTCATGTCACCATGCTTCTGTCTCCGTCTGCGAGCGTTATCACCATTCATTTTACGCATGCGTACTTTGTGATGCTTGGGAGTTACTCGCAACAGCTTCGAGAAATTCGAATTCTTCATCACTATCTCCATCGCTCGCGCCCTGCGACGCCTCATCTCATCACCGCACTCTCTTTTCATTATGTAGTCGATCGTTAAGTACGGCGCCCCCGATTTTGGCTGCAGCAAGTTTGCACAGGAAGAACCCGAGGTGTACGTGTGTGTATGTGGTTGCGGGGGAGAGGGAGGAGGCGAGGGTCTGCGCGAGGAGGGAGATGGCAGGAAGGTGTGTGGGGCAAGGGGGGGCAGGAGGAGAATGACGAGGGTGAGGCAATGGGGATGGGGGGCAGACAGATTTAGGGAAAGTAGGGGATCGTGCCGGTCTGGGGGGGAGGGGGGGGCATACATTACGGATGGGAAGGGGGCATGCATCACATATTTTTAGCTGGAAGAAAGGGGGAAATGTCTGATGTCTTGAGTGCATGTGAAGTGGAGAGGGGGGGGGGGGGGGGGGGGGGGAGGACAAACAAGGGCCCTGACCCCCTCCAGTAACCCTGATCAGACCAAAGGACGTGGGTGGGGTGGCGGGTGGCCTCCGGCCACACAGGCAATGTACTAGTATATATATATATATATATATATATATATATATGTATATATATGTACCTTGAGAATTACTCCTCCAGAATTACTCCATTATATATGTATACGTACCTTTAGAATTGCTCCACCACACCCTGACCGTTTTATCGTTTCAGAAAAGATGAGTCGATCAATCTTATGTATCGACGTATATATTATGTTAAATGAGAATTGCTCCACCACTCCCTGGCGTTTTATCGTTTTCAGCAAGGAGAGGGCGCTCATTTGTTCTATATCTATAATAAATTTATACTATTGACCTGCTCATTCTCTGCTATTACGCAAACAGGGTCAGGTTGTCGACGTCGCAATTCTTATGTACATATACGTCTCGTCATCTATATATTAGATACTATATCATATAATATATATATATATTATATATATACTTAATCACCAGACATATATGTACCTAAGAATGCTCTGTCACCCCTAACCCTTTGCCGGTTAGAGCAAGAGATGAGCAGGTCAATCTTATAAATTATATTATCTATTCTCTACCATACTTTGGAATTGCTTTGCGCCCAACCCTGACCACTCATTTTTACTTTGTGAGCAAGCGAGAGATAACACAATATATATATAGAGCATATCTATTTGTACCTTGAGACTGCTCCGCCACACCTTGACCTTTTTTGTCGTCTTGAACAAAGAGATGAGGCCGGTCATTGCCCGAGGACCCTATCCCTGCCCAGTCGGATGTCCCTCGTAGACTGCACTTCCACTTTAGTGGTAGGGTGCTGTGAGGTCCATGGGGGTGCGGTGGTGGGCGGCGTGCCCGGGTGCGGGGGGCGGCGGAGGTTAGCCGGGTGATGGGGGGGGGGCGGCGGGGGTGGGGGACGTGGGGGGGGTGCGGCGGCCGCGGGGTGGGGAGTGGTGGGAGTCGGGAGGGTCGAGTGTGGGAACCGGGGAGGGGCAATTGGGTGAGGGGACGATGGGCGTGGGGGGGGTGGCGTGGGCAGGTCGTGATACCAGTCGGAATGTACTCTCTGTGAACATACTCTGAATTTGGGTTCACGGGATTGTGAGGATTCCATTACCACAACAAAACACAACACAAACACAACACAACACAACACATAAAAACACAACAAAACAACCCGAGGAGGCCTTTACATCTACCACAAATGAACGAAACACATAGACACACATACAAAAACACACCAAACAAAAAACATACCCACAAACACCACCGACAAAAAACACACAGCCAAACACAAACACATAAAACTGAACCAAAAACATGAGGAGGTGACGCACCTACACCTCCACTTAGGTTACACAGCAAAGGTTGATTTGTTGGAACACAGGGTGTGATTTATGACCACACAACACACGACACACACACACATACACAACACATACACACAAAACACACACACACCACACACAACACACACAAAACACAAACACAACACACACACACAAGTCGATGCACAGGTGTTGATTCACAACTACACAATACACAACACACACATACACATGCTAGCGAGTAAGTCCGCAGGCCCTAATTCACATATCCATGCCCCACACACCCGCTCACAAAATTCTAACCAAATGCAAACCAAATCACCTAAACCCAACCCTAAACCAACCCTAACCATCTCAACCCACACCAAACCGACCATGACCCAAACCTGAACAAACCATTGCAAGCCTATCCAGCCCAAAAAAACCATCAGAACCCTACACAACACACACACTCTATCACCAACCCCATAAATTATTAAAAAAACTCCAACCAAAACAACCAACCATCACAACCCTACACAATAAAAACATCAACAACCCAACCCAAACAAAACACCTCCAACACCCAAACCACTCATTTCCACACGACCCACCCAACCAAACAAACCATTCATACACATCATCAGCCAAAGCAGCACAACACCATCACCACATAGGCCACTCTGGTCCCCAACAGGCACCCCACTTATATCTGGCTCCTAGATCCAGTGAACAGAGACTTATGCTCGCTGTCGCATATCACCGACTCGATGCCGGAGCAGTGCGCCCAAAAAACAGACGAGGAGGGTTCAGGTGGGGGATCATCGGAAGCTTTCTTTTGGGGTGGGAGGAGACGATTCTGCCTGCTGGACATTTGAATGAGTGGGTTTCGCAAATCGCCCTGTAGACTGTATTCAACGACCCTTCTCTCTCCTCCGCGTTTTGAGGGGATGGAAACTTCCGCTCTTCGCATGCGCGGGGCGTGCTCCACCTACGTGGACATCTACCGCGAATAAGGGCTCCAATTCGCGCGTGGATTGGCAGCTTGCTCATCAATACGCGCCATGGTCCAGTCCGGAAAGCAGGGCGAATCAACCCGGAATCTCGTTCGTGCGAGGGAATCTGCGCCTTCTTAGCAGTTTGTCAAGGTTTAGAGTTGGCGATTCAGAGAA
>JACBWV010000660.1:4474673-4567905 GCA_013435795.1 Chlamydomonas sp. ICE-L | reverse complement strand
GCTTCTAAGTGTAGGGGGTGAGTGAGTGCTTTTGTGGCTTGTGAGTGGCTACTGTTACAAGCAAGAAGGGTGTGTGAAAATAATGCTTCTGGTAGGGCGGGTGGGTGACGTGCTCTGGTGGCGGTGAGTGCTTCTCTAGATCTGATAGTGCGAAGGAGTGTGTGAGTGCTTCTTCTGGTTGCGGGTGAGTGCATTCACTAGAGGAAATGTCGGTGGGTGAGGATGCGTTCTGGTGGCGGTCATGAGTGCTTCTGGTGGCGGGTGGGTGAGTGCTTCTGGTGGCGGGTGGGTGAGTGCTTCTGGTGGCGGGTGAGTGCTTCTGGTGGCGGGTGGGTGAGTGCTTCTGGTGGCGGGTGAGTGCTTCTGGTGGCGGGTGGGTGAGTGCTTCTGGTGGCGGGGTGAGTGCCACTTTGGTGGCGGGTTGTGGAGTGCTCTGGTTTGCGGGTGAGTGCTATCATAAGTGGGGGACTGGCGAATGTGGTGAGTTGCAATTAAGGGCTGGTGGCGGGTGAGGATAGCTTCCTGGTGGACGGGTGTTGTGAGTTGCTTCTGGTTTACTGAAAAAAGTAGAAGTAATACTATCAAAAAATGGTGGGCGGGTGGGTGAGTGCTTCTGGTGGCGGGTGAGTGCTTCTGGTGGCGGGTGGGTGAGTGCTTCTGGTGGCGGGTGAGTGCTTCTGGTGGCGGGTGAGTGATTCTGGTGGCGGGTGGTGATGAGGACAATTACGAATGGAATGGTACAGCGTGATTGCCGAAACTGATGTGTCGGTGGGTGAACGTGCTTCTGGTGGCGGTGAGTGCCTTCTGGTGAGTGGTTAGTGCTTCTGGTGGGCGGGTGAGTGCTTCTGGTGGCGGGTGAGTGCTTCTGGTGGCGGGTGAGTGAGTCACTGAGTGGTGCAAGCTGAGCGGAAGAAGATGATTGCTTCTGGGGTGGCTGGTGATTGCTTCTGATTGAAGACGGGTTGGTGCGATTGTAGATCTGGTGGCGGGTGAGTGCTTCTCAATGTACAAGGCTAAAATCTGGTGGCGGGTGGGTGAAGTGGCTTTCTTGGAAGCGGGTGAGTGGCTTCTGGTGCAGGTGGGTGATGCTTCTATAGATGGGCGGGTGATGCTTTCTGGTGGCCGGGTGAGTGCTTCTGTGGGCGGGGAGTGCTTCTGGTGGGAAAGTGAGTGCTTCTTCTGCTTCTGTGGCGGACACATTCTGTTTACCGTCAGTATGTAGGAGTCTCAGCACACACAACACTCACACTCAATCACCCACTTACTCCACACTCACTCCGCAACTTCTTACTCGCCAAACAAACACACCAAGGACCGAAAAACAAACTTAAGTCTCAACAAACTGTACAAACACACAAGCACACTTACTCTAACAAAGTCGAAGAACAGGCACTAATATTCAGATATTTGAAAAACTAATATTAATTGATATTATTTTTCAGTGTCACCCTACAATTAGCCTTTCAAATAATTCAAAATTACCTGGATGAGACAGCATCGCGTACCGACTAGATACACTTATCATATGTGATGTAATCGACTTAGAATTATACATAAATACATAAATTCTGACCCCTACTCAGAAGACAACTGCTCAGCAACAAAAAGCATCTGAGCAGGTGAGTGCTTTTGTTTACAGTCATTTACTAATTTGCAGGGATGTACCAAGACCACCAAGTCCACCAACACCACCCACCAACACCCCCAACAACCACCACCACCAACAACAACAACAACAAAAAAAAAAAAAAAAAAACACAGCAACAAGCAAAACAAGAAAACAATCATGGTCAACAGCAAAAAGCAGCTGAGCGAAGTGAGTGCTTTTGTTTACAATCATAATGATGTACGCAACAACCAACCACCAAACACCAACAATCCCCCACACCAACCCACCAACACCCGCCAAACAAAACATGCAACCAAGAAAGACAAACAACCACACCAACAAATCAATGGTCAACAACAAAAAGCAGCTGAGCGGGTGAGTGCTTCTGTTTACCGTCCCTTTTTTCTTTGTGCGACGCGTGGCAACTTGAGTAACTCAGTGCGATCCCTGGGCAATGCGGAAGGCCCCCCAAACCCTGCGGAGAGCGGAGCCCCAGTGGGGTTAGAGAAAGAAAGACCGATCACTGACTTTATATTAGCTGGGCCCATGTGTCCCACGGGGCCAGGTATGGGAGTCGGGGGGGCATTCCTGACTTGTTTATTAGCTGGGCCCATAAAGTCTACATAGACAATGAAGGGGCGGTCGGGGCCTTCCTACTATGTATTCTATTAGCTGGGCCCATTTTCCCCACTGGCACCGGGGGGTCTGGGGGGCATCCTGACTCTGACTTGTTTTTAGCTGGGCCCAATAGGAATGTGGCTGGGGGGCTGTCGGGGGGCCTTCCCTAAATTCCGGACTTGTATATTAGCATGGCCCATGTGTCCGCACGTGGGCCTAGGGGGGTCGTAGGGGAGCATTCCTAGACTGTTTATAGCTGGGCCCAATGTGGACGTGGGCGGTCGGGGGCTTCCATGAACATTATTATTAATAAGACATGGGCCCATGTGTGTCCCACGTAACGGCCGAAAGGGGGGGTCGGGGGGGGGCATGCCTGAACAGTTGTTTATTCACTCGTGGTCCATAGTGGACTGGAAGCTCAGAAGAAAGTCCGGGGGGCCTTCCTGACTTGTATATTAGCTGGGCCCATGTGTCCCACGTGGCCGGGGGGGTCGGGGGGGCATTCCTGACTTGTTTATTAGCTGGGCCCATGTGGACGGGGAACGAGTCGGGAAAAAAGAAAAGTACGCAAACTACACTAGACTTGGTACAAAAAAAATATTAGCTGGGTGAGCCTCATGTGTCACCACGTGGCCGGGGGGTGGTCATAGAGTTGGATCAGTGCCTAACTTGTTATAGCTGGGCCACCCATGTGGAACGGGGGGCAGATCAAGGAAAAAAAAAAATCGGTGGGGCCTTCCTACTTTATATTATCTGGGGGCCCATGTGTCCCCCGGTAAGGCCGGAGGGGTCGGGTGGCATTCCTGAACTTGTATATTACTGTCCCATAAAAAAAGTGTACATTGGTAGGCGTAGAAAAATACAAGGAAAAAAGGGGCAGTTCCTAAAAAGACTGTAGTAGCTGGAGCGTGCACCATGTGGACACCATGTGGAGGACCAAAAAAAGGTAGGGGTCGGGGGGAACATTACCCCCCTGATTGTATATTAGCTGAGCCCATGTGACCCGAACTCTAACACTCAGAAGATAACTGCTCACACAATACACACAAACGACAGAACTGAGCGAGCAATTTAGTGCTTTTGTTAAAATACGCTGTAAAGTGTACAGGAGTAAGTAATTTCTCACACACCCATCACACGCAGATACGACTGTTCCACAGCAAAAGCACTGGAGCGAATGAGTTACTTATGTATCAATAAAATCGTTGTTTAGTGTTCACGAAGGAAGCAACACACTCACACGCAGAATTAGCTACTGTTCAACGCAAAAAGCAAAGAAAAAAAGCAGTGAGCGAGATGATTACTTTTGTTAAATAAATCGTGTGGTAGAAATTCCCACAGCACTCACTCAAAAAAACACACTCAGGAACCGACTGCTCAAACAGCAATATCATACAAGCATGGTCAGTACATCATTAGTCAGTTAACAGTCATTTGTAGGAGTGTCCACACACACACACTCCTTCACAAACATAAGACGACTGCTCAACATCGAAAATGGCTGGCTGGATGAAAATCACTATCATGATTTACACTCATTTGTAATGAGTGGTAACCAACACACAGCAACAAAGAACAACAGGGCAACAAAACAGCACACCACACCCAGAACACAATACACCTCTCATGAGGTCACCACACCTCACACACAAACAACCACCACTCCCTAAGAAGAAGAAAAAAAAACACTCCACACTCAGAAGAGACTGATCACCACAAAAAATAGCTGAGCGGTGAGTACAAATGTCCTTAAGTTAGTGATTACTCATTTGTGCCAGGCAATTGTGCCAAAACCACAAACAACCCACCAGCAACAACAACACGACGAACCCCACCAACAGCACTATACAACAACAACTAGCAACCATCCCCACCAAAAAAAAGGAAAGGAAAAAGGAGAAAAGAAAAAAAAGATAACCCCACCCCACCAACGCACCCCCCCCACGCAAGCCCCAAATAACTCCCACCCCCCCGCCCCCTAACCACACCACCACCACAACGCACCACCACAAGACAAATACCATACCACACAAACACTAACCTCATCACCCACCAAGAACCTCACAACACGACCTCAATGCAGTACACAAAGCAAACCTAAACCCTGAACCCTGAACCCTAAGCCCTAAACCCTGTTGCACGAGCGCCTGAATGGAAACGCTCAGCACCAAACCCTAAACCTTAAACCCCTAACCCTATTGCATGAGTGCCTGGATGGCAACAGGGATGCGGTGATCAACGCTCAGCACCAAACCCTACACTCTACACCCTAAACCCCAAACGCTAAACCTGTTGCAGGAGCGCCTGGATGACAACAGGGATGCGACGATCAACGCTCAGCACCAAACCCTAAACCCTTAACCCTGTTGCGGAGCCCTGGATGACACATGGATGCGACTATCAACGCTCAGCACCAACCTAACCCTTAACCCCTTTGGCAGGAGCGCTGGATGACAACATGGATGCACGATCACGCTCAGCACCAACCCTAAACCCTTACAACCCTGTGCGGAGCGCCTGGATGACAACAGGGATGCGACGATCAACGCTCAGCACCAAACCCTAAACCCTTAACCCTGTTGCAGGAGCGCCTGGATGACAACAGGGATGCGACGATCAACGCTCAGCACCAAACCCTAAACCCTTAACCCTGTTGCAGGAGCGCCTGGATGACAACAGGGATGCGACTATCGAACCTCATCACCAAACCCTAAAACACCCTAACCCTTAACCCTGTTGCAGGAGCGCCTGGATGACAACAGGGATGCGACGATCAACGCTCAGCACCAAACCCTAAACCCTTAACCCTGTTGCAGGAGCGCCTGGATGACAACAGGGATGCGATGATCAACGCAAAGCACCACAAGCTATATGTTAACATGCACAAGAGGCAAGAGAAGGCGCTAAGCCTGGAGTTGGAGTGTCAGCAGAAGCAGACAGCTAGCCTGGTGAGATATTTAATTGATTGTATTTTATTTTATTTATTTTATATTATATTCGATTATACTAAACAATTTTGCACAGATGTATTCAGGGATATATTATACTATATTGTACAGATATTATACTATATTATATTTAATATAAATCTGGAGTTGGAATGCCAGCAGAAACAGACGGCTAGCCTGGTGAGATCTTCATTTTATTTTATTGAATTGCTATAATATTATATTGTATTTAATATCAACCCTGGTGTTGGAGTGCCAGCAGAAGCTGGCGGCTAGCCTGGTGAAATATTCGTTTTATTGTATACTACATTATATTATATTATATTATATTATATTATATTATATTATATTATATTATATTATATTATATTATATTATTAGCCCTGGAGTTGGAGTGCCAGCAGAAGCAGACAGCTAGCCTGGTGATATATTTATTTAATTGTATTTTATTTTATTTATTTTATATTATATTACACTATATTACCGGTAAACAGATATTATACTAAATTATATTTAATATTAACCCTGGAGTTGGAAGGCCAGCCGAAGCAGACGTCTAGCCTTGTGAGATCTTCATTTTATTTTATTTACATAATATTAAATTAACTAAATTGCATTTAATATTAGCCCTGGAGTTGGAGTGCCAGCAGAAGCAGACAGCTAGCCTGGCGAGATCTTTATTTTCTTTTATTAAAATTATATTATATTATATACGAGGGGGGGGGGGCAAGAAAAACTGCTTGCCATAGAACCGCACCTTCGCTTTGGATAGAGGCTATCCTCAAACTAGCCAAAAATAAAGTTGAACAAAAATAAAGTTGAACAAAAATAAAGTTGAACAAAGAGGGGTCCAAAGTTTTTTTCAACCTAAGCGGCCCAAATCTTAACTTCCGATAAATCCACGTTTGGTCAACCCCATGAAAGATTAATAGCATAACTGAATGAACCAGAAAAGTCTTTCGAATGAACCCCATTTTTGGGGGGGTAGGGTGACGGTTATCGGTTTTAGGATGGGGGGGGGGGGGGGGGGTGGTGGGGGGGGGTGGCTTTTTATTCTCTTTTTTTTTTTTTTGGTTTGTTTTTTTTTTTTTTGTTTTTTTTTCTTTTTTTTTTTTTTTTAATTTTTTTTTTCTTTCTTTTTTTCTTCTTTTTTTTTTTTTTTTTTTATGATTTTTTTTTTTATTTTTATTTTTTTCTCTTTTTTTCTTTTTTTTTCTTTCTTTTTATACCTTTTACTTTATTTTTTTTTGTTTTCTTTTTTTTTTCTTTTGTTTTTTTATTTTTTTTTTCTATTTTTTGTTTTTTTTTTTTGTTTCGTTTCTTTCACATTTGTTCTTTTTTTTTTTTTTTTATTTTTTTTTTATGTTTTTTTTTTTTTTATTTTCTTTTTTTTTTTTTCTTTACCTCCTACTTTTTTCTTTTTTATTGGATCTTATTTTTCTTGTTTATACCTTTGCTTTGGTTTGGTTTTTTTTTTTTGTGTTTCTTTTTCTGCCAGTTCTCGCTACGCTGTTGGTGTTTTTGAGTTCTCGTTCAGTCGGACTCAATAGACGTGAAATGATGTCCATTTGTGGTTTGTTATTGTTTATTGAGCTAGTCAGGGAGTTTCATGGTCTTGGATCAGTACGGAGCGCTTTGCTCGTGCACGGCGTAGTGGGGGGGGGGGTGTTCATCACCCCCACACCACTTTTTCCCCCCATTCTTTTGCCCCCTCTCCTTTTGTCTGCCCTTCCCCCCTTCCCCCTACCCCTCTGCCTCCCCCCCCCTCTCGCGGTGCGGGTCTCCCCCTCTGTCTTTCCTGCCCCCCCCCCCCCCCTGCTACTCTCTCGTCTTTACTCGTTCCCCCTGAGTTTCCTTGGGGGCCGCCGTCGCCGCCAGCTCCCTGGTGCGCTCCTCTCCCCTTATTATATTATATCATATTATCACAACCTCTATATAACATTATATTATATTATATTAATTGTATTCTATTAATTGTTATAAAATAGAAATTGCTATACATATATTATATTATATATATAATTACTCGTTTATATAATTTATTATATACATTATATTATATATAGAAAAAAGACCTTATAATTACAGTCTATTATATTGTATTTATATTAGCCAACCCCCCCCCCCCCCCACACACACACCACACACCTCGAAGTGCACTATACTGCCAAGGGAAAAAATGGCGGATGAATTGCCATATGAACACACCTTCCATGACTCCTTGCCCTCCATCCCGCCTCCACACCACCCGCCTATTGACCCCCACCCCCACCCCCACCCATACCACCCACACCCAATACCCACCACCACTACCACCACCCACCCACCCACCCGCCACCCTCCTCCTGAAGTAAACTTCTTACTTGGCCAAGGAAATGGAGGATGAATCTGCCGGTAGGAACACTCTTCTTGACTCCCTCCCCTCCCTCCCTCCTCCTTCTCCTATCCCATGCCTCTCTTCCTCCACAAGCACACTTTATACCAAGTACATACTCCCCACTCACAGTACAAAAAAACACCGCGGAACTGACCACACACCAACACACACACAACCACCACCACCATCACCCACCCTCCTCCTCGCAGTACACTACTTACTGACACGAAGCCCGCAACCCCCACCACCATCCACCCCCCAAACCCCCTCCCCCCCCACTACCCACCACCAAACCCCACCCACCCACCTCCTCCTCGCATTACAGCTGCTTACTGACCCCCCACCCCCCAAACCACCCCCCCCAACCACCACCCCCCACCAACCACCCCCACCCCACACCCACCCCCACCACCACCACCACCCACCTCGCTCCTCCTCCTCATGCAGAACACTGCTTACTTGCCCCCCACCCACCCACCACCCCCACCCCACACACCACACCCTCCTCACAGTACACCGCTTACTTGGGACACACACCAACACACACACACCACACCACCACCGCCCACCCTCCTCCTCGCAGTACACAGCTTAATGTGCCCACACACACACGCACACCACCATCACCATCACCACCCACCCACCCTCCTCCTCGCAGTACACTGCTTACTGGGCCAAGGAAATGGAGAACGGATTTGCCGTTAGGAAGACGCTTCCTGAGTTGCGTCCCGAGGTTACAAAGAACCTCAAACGGATGAACACGCCATCAACAGCAACTCCAACCACCAGGATAGCAGCAGTTTAAGTGCTTCGTGCTGTCGCGCGATAGTCCGAGTTTCCTGAGTTGCACCCCGAGGTTACGAAGAACCTCGAAAGGATGAACACGCCATCAGCAGCAACTCCAACCACCAGGATAGCAGCCGTTTAAGTCCTCCGTGAGGTCACGCAGTAGTCCAAGCTTCCTGGGCTGCCATCCCGAGGTTTGCAAAGAACCTCGAAAGGATGAACTCGCCATCAACAGCAACTCAACCACCAGGGTAGCAGCTGTTTTAAGATAAGATCCTCCGTGAGGTCGCGCAGTAGGTCCAGCTTCCTGGGCTTGCATCCCGAGGTTGCAAAGAACCTCGAAAGGATGAACTCGCCATCAACAGCAACTCCAACCACCAGGGTAGCAGCCGTTTAAGTCCCTTCCGTGCTGTCGCGCCGTAGTCCAAGCTTCCTGGGCTGCATCCCAAGGGTTGCAAAGAACCTCGAAAAGGATGAACTTCGCCATCAACGCAACTCCAACCACCCAGGGTAGCGAGCCGTGTTAAGTCCTCCATTGCTTGTCCGCCGTAGTCCATCTTCCTGGCTGCATGCCCGAGGTTGACAAGAACCTCGAAGGATACAGACAGAATCGCGACAACTCGAACAGCCACTAAGGGCACCTCGCACACCACCAATAGGTAGCACCGTTTTTAAAAGGAATCCTCCGTGAGGTCGCGCATAGTCCAAGCTTCCTGGGCACAGCATCAACCGAAAGAGACTATGCAAAGAACCTCGAAAGGATGAACTCGCCACCAGCAGCAAAACAACCACCAAATATAGCAGCCAGTTATAAAGTGCACATCACGTGAGGTCCCGCTATTCCAAGCTTCCTGAGCTGCAGTCCCGATGTTGCAAAGAACGCGAAGGATGACCCGCCCATCAACAGCAACTCCACAACAGGATGGAGCCGTTTAAGTCCTCCGGAGGTCGTCGCCATTATCCAACCTTCCTGGGCTGCATCCCGAAAGAACCTCAAAAGGGATGAACGAACTCGCCATCAACACCTGCAACTCACCACCAGGGGTAGCAGCCGTGTTAGTAAGTCCTCCGTGCTGTCGCGCAGTAGTCCAAGCGTTCCTGGGCTGCATCCCGAGGTTGCAAAGAACCTCGAAAGGATGTGACTCTCGGCCATCAACAGGCAACTCCAACCACCAGGGTAGCAGCCGTTTAAGTCCTCCGGTGCGTGGTCGCAGCAGTAGTCCAAGCTTCCTGGGCTGCATCCCGAGGTTGCGAAAGAACCTTCGAAAGGATGAAACTCACCCGCCATCAACAGCAACTCCAAACCACCAGGGTAGCAGCCGTTTTAAGTCCTCCGTGAGGTCGCGCAGTAGTCCAAGCTTCCTGGGCTGCATCCCGAGGTTGCAAAGAACCTCGAAAGGATGAACTCGCCATCAACAGCAACTCCAACCACCAGGATAGCAGCCGTTTAAGTCCTCCGTGAGGTCGCGCAGTAGTCCAAGCTTCCTGGGCTGCATCCCGGGGTTGCAAAGAATCTCGAAAGGATGAACTCGCCATCAACAGCAACTCCAACCACCAGGGTAGCAGCCGTTTAAGTCCTCCGTGCTGTCGCGCAGTAGTCCAAGCTTCCTGGGCTGCATCCCGAGGTTGCAAAGAACCTCGAAAGGATGAACTCGCCATCAACAGCAACTCCAACCACCAGGGTAGCAGCCGTTTAAGTCCTCCGTGAGGTCGCGCAGTAGTCCAAGCTTCCTGGGCTGCATCCCGAGGTTGCAAAGAACCTCGAAAGGATGAACTCGCCATCAACAGCAACTCCAACCACCAGGGTAGCAGCAGTTTAAGTCCTCCGTGCTGTCGCGCAGTAGTCCAAGCTTCCTGGGCTGCATCCCGGGGTTGCAAAGAACCTCGAAAGGATGAACTCGCCATCAACAGCAACTCCAACCACCAGGGTAGCAGCCGTTTAAGTCCTCCGTGCTGTCGCGCAGTAGTCCAAGCTTCCTGGGCTGCATCCCGAGGTTGCAAAGAACCTCGAAAGGATGAACTCGCCATCAACAGCAACTCCAACCACCAGGGTAGCAGCCGTTTAAGTCCTCCGTGCTGTCGCGCAGTAGTCCAAGCTTCCAAATCAAAACCCCCAGTAACCTTCCCCAGTGCAAGCGAGCAGGAAGCTTCCTTCAACTCCACGCCCCGTGTCAAGACGCAAAAATCCTCTGTGTCAGAATAACAGCCATCTAAGAGGGGGGAGGAGGGGAGAGGGGAAGAGGAGGGAAGGTGCCTGAGCTACAGGGTATGAGGCAGCCACAATCAAGTCCATTGTGGCAGCTAGGTGGATGCCCTTGTGGTTGGCCCCGGTGCAGGCAATTGGGCTGGCCCCCTCAACATCACGCCTTGTAACAAGGCCTCGTAATAAGGCCTTTTAAAATTTTATCAGCCATTGAAGTTGGAACTGAGTTGTTCAAAGCCTTCTGAGAATTTGAGTGGCACACACCAAGGCCTCCCCAAATTATGCGTGAAAACACATCATGTACATACCAGTCTCCGTTGTTAGCACCTGTGTATTGGCTAGCTAGACAGATGTTTCTGTTTGTAGCTCTGAAACTCTTGGCTGCCTTGGCATCATCATTGCAGTGAACCCGTTGTCTTTGTGTGACGTATGAATACGTCTTAGCTTGATGCGAATAAACGGGGAAGAAAGGGAATGAACCTTTCTGTCTTCTCGCCTCAAAATACTTCAGCTCGAGCTTAAGTATCTCTAAGTCTCTTAACCTTTCCCCGCGGTTCACGGAAACCCGGTTATTCGTCTTCGACTTCTAGCTATTCGAATAGCCTGAAGGCCGCGCGTAGGGCGCGGACAGTTATTCGGTTTGGTTCGGTTAAGGCTGTTCCCCTACCAGGAAGTCGTCGCCATCTCGAGGTAGCGCAGTGATCGGATCGTTACCTGTCACACTAGGTTATTATTTAGTGGAACCAAATATTGGTGGCTGGCCCCAGGGCAAGCATTGGGGCCACCCCCAAGCATTGGGCAACCCCCAAGATGGCTTGGCTTGGCTTGGCTTGGCTTGGCTTGGCTTGGCTTGGCTTGGCTTGGCTTGGCTTGCTTGGGTTTCTTCATACAGGCTTGCACTGCAATGGGAAACCCCCAAGATGGGTTGGGTTTCTTTATACAGGCTTGCACTGCAATGGGCAACCCCCAAGATGGCTTGGCTTGGCTTGGGTTTCTTCATACAGGCTTGCACAGCAATGGGCAACCCCCAAGATGGGTTGGCTTGGCTTGGCTTGGGTTTCTTCATACAGGCTTGCACTGCTATGGGCAGCCCCCAAGATGGGTTGGCTTGGCTTGGCTTGGGTTTCTTCATACAGGCTTGCACTGCAATGGGCAACCCCCAAGATGGGTTTGGTCGGCTTGGCTTGGCTTGGGTTTCTTCATACAGGCTTGCACAGCAATGGGCAACCCCCAACATGGCTTGGCTTGGCTTGGCTTGGCTTGGCTTGGCTTGGCTTGGCTTGGGTTTCTTCATAAAGGCTTGCACAGCTATGGGCAACCCCCAAGATGGGTTTGGTCGGCTTGGCTTGGCTTGGGTTTCTTCATTCAGGCTTGCACTGCAATGGGCAACCCCCAAGATGGCTTGGCTTGGCTTGGCTTGGCTTGGCTTGGCTTGGCTTGGCTTGGCTTGGCTTGGCTTGGCTTGATTTTCTTCATACAGGCTTGCACAGCTATGGGCAACCCCCAAGATGGCTTGGCTTGGCTTGGCTTGGGTTTCTTCATACAGGCTTGCACTGCAATGGGCAACCCCCAAGATGGCTTGGCTTGGCTTGGCTTGGCTTGGGTTTCTTCTCCCAGGCTTGCACTGCAATGGGCAACCCCCAAGATGGCTTGGCTTGGCTTGGCTTGGGTTTCTTCTTACAGGCTTGCACTGCATTGGGCAACCCCCAAGATGGGTTGGCTTGGCTTGGCTTGGCTTGGGTTTCTTCATACAGGCTTGCACTGCAGTGGGCAACCCCCAAGATGGCTTGGCTTGGCTTGGCTTGGGTTTCTTCTTACAGGCTTGCACTGCAATGGGCAACCCCCAAATGGGTTGGCTTTGGCTTGGCTTGGCTTGGGGTTGGGTTTCTTCATACAGGCTTGCTCTGCAATGGGCAACCCCCAAGATGGCTTGGCTTGGCTTGGCTTGGGTTTCTTCTTACAGGCTTGCACTGCAATGGGCAACCCCAAGATGGGTTGGCTTGGCTTGGCTTGGCTTGGGTTGGGTTTCTTCATACAGGCTTGCTCTGCAATGGGCAACCCCCAAGATGGCTTGGCTTGGCTTGGCTTGGGTTTCTTCTTACAGGCTTGCACTGCAATGGGCAACCCCAAGATGGGTTGGCTTGGCTTGGCTTGGCTTGGCTTGGGTTTCTTCATACAGGCTTGCTCTGCAATTGGCAACCCCCAAGATGGCTTGGCTTGGCTTGGCTTGGGTTTCTTCTTACAGGCTTGCACTGCAATGGGCTACCCCAAGATGGGTTGGCTTGGCTTGGCTTGGCTTGGGTTGGGTTTCTTCATACAGGCTTGCTCTGCAATGGGCAACCCCCAAGATGGCTTGGCTTGGCTTGGCTTGGGTTTCTTCTTACAGGCTTGCACTGCAATGGGCAACCCCCAAGATGGCTTGGCTTGGCTTGGCTTGGGTTTCTTCACACAGGCTCGCATTGCATTGGGCAACCCAAGACTGTCTTTGAATTGAAATAATTGAATCGTTGCATGTTTTTTCAGCCAACTTTGGGCTGCCCACCGTCACCTAATTCCAAGTCACCTTGTGCTATCCCCACGGACAGCAAGGAGCATACTATCACACACACCAATATGGCAATATATACTGCACACACACCACCATCACACTTTAGATGCATTTTACATCATACTTCAGACACATTGTACATCTATCCATCACCATGTCTAGTAACTCCTAAGTGTTTGTCTATGGCATTCCTTTGAGTGTTGGGTTGGCCTGGTTTGTTTTTGTCTGGGTTGGGCTGGCCTGGCCTGGGTTGGGTTGGCTTGGGTCCCAACCCAACACTCCGCCCAGCCATGTAGAATTAAATGATCACTGTAGCACGAACCCAGGGCCCTAGTAAAACAATTACGTGGGGGTCAGTTCATCAATGCCTTCTCTTTTTAAGCCCTTCCTATCACTGTTGGGCAAGTACCTTTAGCCTATTTGGCCTACCCCTGGACTGTAACATACAGACAACACTCCCCATGTACAACAACACTCTCCCGGTCTGGCGTGCTTTCATATGGCCATATGCCAGCTTAGACTGGTGGTGCCTGTGTGATTGGTCGTGGGTCAGCACCTCCCACCAACCGAAGGGTGACTACTCCCTCGTACCGAGTAGGAAAGACTACTCCAAACCACACCCAATCAGGGTACTACTACGCGCGTGCGGCAGCGCGGTGCCATGCTGCCTTCTTGAGCCCCGCTGCGTTTCGCGCAGTTTTGTCAACTCCCCGTGGGCGCAGCGTGCAGTTTTTGCGTTTTTTTGCACTAAAAAGCGCTCACCAATTTGACGTGTGTGCGCTTTAAGCGCTGTCCAATTTGGCAAGAAGTAGTACCCTGCACCCAATCCCTCCAGTCTATGCATTTGGAAGCAGCTTCTACCCAGCTCCACTGGCACTGCCGCTGTATGAAGCAATGTAACCAAGCCCAAGTTCAAGAATGAAGGAAGAATGTTGTGTACAATACTTGGATATCCTCATGGGATGAGTGTGGTCAACCTGAGATTGCCTCCTTATCTCATCAAAGGCCTACATACCTTGCAAAGTTTCAATCGATAGAGTAGTTACACAGTGAAGACTGAAGAGCAGATAGCTTATCATCGCAACTCGTGCGGCTATATAGAAAAGGAAGTCTTCAGGAAGATTCCGAAGACACGTGCAGGCCATAGCTAGCCTATGGCCTGGCGGCAGGCAACCCGGGTCCTGGAGCCACAGGACCACGCGTGTGCTATGCCAACTCAGTGTCCGACTCAACGGACAATAACATCCCCCCCAATTCAAGGTATTCTTGGATACAAGAATCCCTGGAATTAGCTGAGGGGCATAATGAAAATTCAGGAGTATAAAGGCTGTCAGGGCCATTTAGATATGCTAACGGCTGGCAAGAGAAGCTGCAAATAATAAATTATTTGGGACAGGATCCAAGGGGGCACGGCACATTGAGGGCAGGGATCTTTAGGTCAATGTCAGTCTGCTAGGGTAGCAGAGGGCAGGAAGGCTGCAGGGGAAAGCATGAAGGGAACTAGGAGTATAAAAGACTGACTGGCTGTAAGCAACTTCTTTAAGGTAGACGTCCCCCGCTGGCTCATGTAATCAATCCAGATGGAGAGATATGCTGAGGTACTTCCAAAGTCATCTATAAGGTAGCATTAATTCAGAGTCGACCACTAATACTATGGGAAGCTATGGACTATGCTTAAGAGCTATCAGCATGAATAGCGGTGCTCTCACTTGTTTTATGTCTTGGTGACTCCTTGTGTACTCCCTTAGACAGTACTGTGACAGCTTCCTGTTGGCTGCGTCACCGGTCTCTCACTGACACGCTCTGTATTGCTTGTGCCCGGCTTAAGATTCCTGGCTTAGGTTCTAGTCAGGTTACAGGCATCCGCCTCTCCCACCGCTGGTGTACTTTGGCGTCCGCCTGTCCTTGTAATGCTATTCTCGTCTCCGTGTATAGATTGGCGCGTCTGTTCCGCTGCTTTCATCTCTGTCCACTCCACGGAGTGTATTAAAGCTGATAGGTTATCGGGCTCCTCATTTACTACCACTACTTTTCAAATGCTACTTCCGCGAGGGCCTCCTGCCGGCTTTGTGAAACTCAAATATCGGATTGGTGTTACCTGGTCGCGCGGGATCCGCAGCGTCATTGTAAGCAATGGCTGCGACCTTATGCTTCCAACGGAGATCAAGGTTCCTTCTGATTGGCTAGACGATTGCACGCCAGCGGCCTTTGCTGCCGGAGAGGAGGATCCTTCCGCCATCGTGGAAGTAACCCCCCCCAGTCATTCCTCCATCTTCTCTTCCTTTTCCTCCCCTTCCGTCTGTCGCCTCCTCCCGTCTGTCGTAGATGACTGTGACGTGCAGACTCAAGTCGGCGAATAGCCTGGACATCGGTGGAGGTTCCCCGTCTTCGTTTGCTCGCGTCCTTGACGCTAACATTTCTCCGGTGTTTGAGGCTCTGCCTGCGGACCCGGAGTTTGCCAAGCCGACCAAGCTCCCTGCTGATGTCTACGTCGTCTGTGCCCCCTTTGCTCTGCCCAGCCGACGATCGGCTACTGGCATGAGCTTGCGCTCTAGTGGCTCTGTGCTACCTTCTGGAGAATTTTTTCGATCAAGCTGGCAGATCGCCGGCACTGATGTCTACGTCGTCTGGACCTGGAGATTCTGGAGGTGGTAGGAAGCAGGGGGGTATGGTCAGCACCACTACGGGTGCTGCTCCCTCTACCCCCCAACCGGGTGAGTCGAGCGATAGAGGGGGGGACTTGGGATTGACTGATCATCGACGGCGGGATATTAGGACCTTTACATGCCTCGGCTCTGCTCTTCGCATCCTAGCGATAAATTTTCGAATTCTGCCCTTGCGATTTGCGATTTTCTGCCATTGGTGCGATTTTCTGCACCAGGTGCGACTTGCTGCACTTTCATCCTCGTCTCCTTTTTCCAATACCTCAAATCTCGACTTCGCCCTAACGCTTCCCCACCTTCTGTGATCCCAGGTGTCGCAGTGCCGGACTTCGCCCATGCTAAAGGCCGAAGTGGACGCCGTCCTGGCCCTGGAGATTCTTTGGCATGATATCTTGGTGGATATTTTTTCTCTCTTAGGATCCTTGGGACCCCTGGGTGCGTTCCGTGGTTCGACAGAGGTCACTTCTTTGTCTTACCGTACCCCCTGGTCCTTCCCCTGGGTGCCCTCCTTAGGTGTATGCCTCAGCCAATGAGTTTGTGTTCAAGTGTTTGAGTTCTGATAGGGCTTAGGAATTTTTAGTTAAGTGGTATCGAGTAATGGTTGAAATCGGTTGGTGCTGTGCATGAATTATCGATGGTATATACTGCTCAGCAGAACGCAACTGTGGAGAGGTACAATGGGGTCTTGCAGAACATAGCTAGGAGTATCCACTTGGAGTCTAAGCTAGCTAAGTCTTTCTGGCCCTATGCCTTCCTCAGTGCTTGTTACCCACGTAACCGGCTGCCTAATCAGGGTGACAAGACTCTATACGAGTTGTTCTTTGGGGCTCTACCTGATGTGTCGTTGTTACGAGTGTATAGTTGCCATTGCTCGTTTGAAGTAAATGGGATATTGCGTAACAAGCTAGTTAAAAAGGCATTATTTGGTAGACTGGTTGGGTATTCCCTGGTGAGTAAGGGTTATTATATTTGGGTTCCGATGTTGCGCCAGGTAGTAGAGAGTAGTGATGTACTCTCTATATCCAGTTCAGTTCTAGACTGTCTTCCTGGGCTCTCCCATTAGTATGGGTCCCCGTGCCAGCTTGCATCCCTCTTGTCATCAAACGGCGATATGTTAGTGTAGCCGGTAATTCCCTACGCCCTTTAGCAACCCCAATTGTTGTTGGCTGTACTGGCTGGGATGTATCCAGATTGCTTTCCAGACCAGGGACTGATCTTGCTGTATTGTGTGTGAAGTTTTAGGGCGGATGGGAGTTGTTTTTCCGAATTTTAATTTAGCCGAATCTCAGGGGGTCGCCAGGCCCTCCTCTGTGCCATATTTTATCGGTGAAGCTCTAGGATTAAGACAGCCTCAGGTCATAGTGGAGCCTGATATAGGTCCACTGTCCACTAGTTGCCACCCCCCGTCCACCTGTTCGAATGGCTCGCGGGCGTTGTTGATCCCTTCGCCTCCTGCTGTCCCTGGTGGTTTACACCGGACAAGGCTTTGTAACGATGTGGCCGTCACGTGGAGTGAGTGATGATCTTGAACACTGGTCTAGCTTGATACTGCGTACGGCTGGGGTGTTACAGTCAACCCAGGATTCATTGTTTTAGGTGCTGCTGGTTCTCATACGTAGGTTAACATGGCCCTATGTGTGGGTGCCTATTCCTTAGCACCGCCTAGACTGTCTTATAGGGTAGTCTCGATTGGTGGAGCGTTACGACGCTTTGTTTAGGCAGCTTCCTTTCAGCTGTCTTTCTTGGTTTTGGTGGAAGGTGGTAATTAATTCAGACCACCGTTATAGCGTCTTGATGGTTTCTGACTCTTAGTTCCATAGGCAGATGGTTCAATCGGTGGAGCTCATCATAGATTAGCTATTTCTTTTTACTCCACACTGTTTTTAGATCACCAGCCCCTTAGGTGATTTGAACTTTTTGTGGAGTGTAGTAGTTGTTTCCCTTCGGATTTTACTGTAAATTGGTGGGCTGGGTAATCTTGCACTTGTACTTGCATTTGTACTTGCAGATGTACTTGCAGTTGTACTTGCAGATGTACCGCCGCTCACCTCTTTCTTGTTCTTCCGAGTGTATTTCAACCGCCCTTTCATTCCTTCCTTTGCAGTAAATTCTTTGAATTCCTTTTTTCTGCGTTTCCTATTTTTCAGGTGGACAATAAGTTTTATGTACTATGGTTGTACATGTTACCTTCTATTGATCATTGAACTGTGTTTCCTTTGTTGGTTACAAGTTTCTTGAAATTTAACTTCGCATCCTTTGGATTTTTTCAGTTGCTGCAGGTTTGGTTTGCTTGTGGTTAGGCGCTTGGTTTGTCTTGAGTGCACGAGTTCTTTGCGGTGCGATACCCACCTCCTAGACTGTTTTTGGTTAGTGCCGTAGCTGGGGATTTATGATAATTAACTTTCATAAATTTTCTTACTTCCATCTTCGAGTAAGAAACCAGTTCATCATGGTTTTTTCATCCCAACCTAGTCATGAATTCTATGCTAAGAATAGTTTTTAAGGTAGTGGATTTTTCCATCGACTTTATTTTTCCATAGTAGACTTTAGTGTACCCTTGTCTGCGTCCTCTTGTTTGCGTCCTTTAGGATTTGATTCTCTCGTGTGCTGCTCTCACACGATTTTATCAGTCTTCTCTTTAGGTTAAGTTCTCGGTTCTTTCAGTCACCGTTGTTCCCCTTCCTTTGGTATTAGGATTGATTTATGTTTGGCCTCCCTGTGATTTTCTGGTTTGGTGCCTACTTTTCTGGATGAATAGTATTTTTGCGCTTACCATGGATGGTTACATTTCCATTTTGGTCTCAGCTTAGCTCGGTATGACCCAAGTTTTTTGCTGCTACATTTTCGGAGTACTACAGTGGTTTTTGGTTCATCCTTTATCATCCTTTTATTTTAGACCAGGCTTTCTTCTGGTTTCCTGTTTTTCCGCCGTTCCTTAATAATTTTTGTTTGCTACCTGTTTATAGTTCTATGTCCCCAGTGCCATAGGTGGAGTACTAGTATTGTATGTCACCTGCGTCATAGGTGGAGTATCAGCATGAATAGCGGTGCTCTCACTTGTTTTATGTCTTGGTGACTCCTTGTGTACTCCCTTAGAACTATCGGTCCTGACAGTACTGTGACAGCTTCCTGTTGGCTGCGTCACCGGTCTCTCACTGACACGCTCTGTATTGCTTGTGCCCGGCTTAAGATTCCTGGCTTAGGTTCTAGTCAGGTTACAGGCATCCGCCTCTCCCACCGCTGGTGTACTTTGGCGTCCGCCTGTCCTTGTAATGCTATTCTCGTCTCCGTGTATAGATTGGCGCGTCTGTTCCGCTGCTTTCATCTCTGTCCACTCCACGGAGTGTATTAAAGCTGATAAGAGCCAGGGCAGCATAGGAGACAGGCTAAAGCAGGGGAAGCTGCCAGGTAGCTGCCAGGTAGCTGCCAGTGGGGCTGCTAGGATGTCTGTCATATAGGAATGATTCCCCCCCCATAATTTGGGATTACCCTAAATTAGAGAATTGCAGACATACTGTAGAAGCTAAGAGAGAGGCACTAAAGAACAAGGGGACAGCATTACATGGGGAAGTACAGAGCATCACATTAATCCTAGAGTGTTCATGGCTAAAACAAGAATGTCAAATATGATATAGTTAGGTACCAGATGCTGGGTATCCATCAAGGTCCAGCTGGGTGTGGAGTTTCTGCAGGAGGCCTCCTCACCCTAGGGTGGAGAAAGATTTTCTATACATCTTTGGGGTGTCCAGCATGTTGATGAATGTGAAATCCATAGGGCTCCAGTGCATGCTGAGGTTGTTGACACATATTACTCTGCCCCCAGGATTCACACAGCTGATGGGGTGCATGAGCATCTCGGGCCAGGAAATCAGTACCCTTGCATGTGCTTGGACCATAGCTGCTTGTACGGATATGGCCCACTCAATGGTGGGCCTGTCAGCTGTGGAGACAGTGGGGTATATGTGGACCATGTGCTGCAATCTGTTGACATGCTTGAGGAGGGGTCCACAAACTGAGAAGTGACTGTTGTGCATCTGTCTGCTGGGGAACTTGAACATTTCAGCAGCTAAAAGGGCAGGGAACTTGGTGGCTAGCTGGGCAATGAGGGTGGGGACAGGCTGTCTAGGTCTGATGCTTAAGGCTCTAAGGGAAGAAGGGGAATTGTTGAGGGTAGTCAGCAGGGTTCCAAACTTGGTTCTGGAGAGGCCAGAGTTGTTCAGGAAATGGACTGGGTAGGTGTTCATGTTGACATGAGTTAGGGGCTGGTCAGGGGAGAGAGAAGTAGCTGAGGGAATCCACTAGTCAAATCTAAGGGCTTGGGAGAGCTCCTGTTGGGTGCAGGACCCCTGTCCATCAATAGGATAAGGACTCTCATAGCTGGTTCTGGCTTGGTCCAGCAGGAGGTCCATCTCTCTTCTGGCTTGTGCTTCTGTCAGGTTACACAGCTCATCATGGGGAACAGTGGGGAGCTGCTGGCTAGGGGCTGTGGAGTAATCAGGGTCTGGGATGAAGTCATGGGAGGATGTGGTGTACAAATCATCTTCCAGCAAGTCGTGTTGGTGTGGTGAGAATTCCCCCCCATTGTCTGACTGGATCAAGGAGGGAAAGGTGGATTGAACAAGGTCAGGCATGTCATCCTCACCATTTGCTGGAATCAGGTCTGGTAGGCTGCTGGAGCTGCTGGCATTGTCATGGGGAATGGTGCAACTGGCAGCAGCATCATCATTGTAGCAGATATGCTTGAGGTCTTGCTGGGTGACCATCATGATGACAGAAGGGAGGGGATTACAGGGGTATGAGGAAGAGGGAGGGTTCTTAGAGGTGCTCGTGATGTAGAGGCCATGCCTTTTAGGGCATAAGAGTATAGTCTTGGGGCCCGAGGCTGTGGGGAGGGAGAGGGTAGCAGCAACACTAGACGCATGGAATTGGAGGTTGGGGCAGAGATCCAAGGTGACCTCTGATGGTGGCTTTTCCTTTCTGGAGGCAGAGCAGTGGTGATGCTCCAAGGTCAGCCAGGTGGAGACTAATAGGCTGGGGGAGATCCTGAATTTCATGCAAGATGGACGGGTTACTGGTGCAGTGGGAGTGGGCTGCACAGTCTAAAATCCACTCTGTCAGGAGGGCTGTCTGGAACCGGGCATGAGGTGTACTGTACTACTGATCCTCATTTGCATCCTTATAATCATCATCATCAGAAGTGACATCACTTGAAACTAGGTCTGGCATAGACTCATTTCTCCTAATATGACAGGCATCAGAATCATGTGAGGGTCCAGAGAAAGCAGTGTCATCCATGGGAGCATGTGGGTCAGACAGGGGTTTGGACTTGCCTCTTGAGTCAGCAAACTTGAGGGGCTGTGGTTCATCATTAGTCAAGGCCATGAAGTTGTGCTCATCCTCATTGTCCGTGTTGGACTGGGAGGTGGAACAGTCATCATCTGCAACATGGGCATGCCCACGTCTATCACGGCGGCTCTTGGGGTCTCTGGCAGATGCTCTGCTGTCCCTCCTAGGTGACTTGGATTTGCTGGAGGACCTCTTGCCTGCATCCTTGGGGAGTGATGGAGATCCCCGACGTGCAGATGTGGATGAGAATGGAGGGGGCCTGTACTTCAGGTCTGAGGTGGGACTGGGGCAAGTTATTGAGTTATGCCCAAAACCATTGCAGTTCCAGCATGTCATTTGGGTAGATGGAAGACGGTCCTTCCTTGGGCGGCCATGGAAGGCAGCAGCTGCCATGTGCTCAGTCTCTTCTGGGGAGATACTAGAGTCAGAGATTTGGTTAGATACTTGGTACCTGATAATCTGGGTCTGGAAGGAGGCAAAGTCAGGGCATACAGAGTTGTGGAAGGAGAACCTGAATCCATTGTATTCTGGACGAGGTGCAAGTCCTTGGACAATTATGCTGAGGAATGCAGGTATGGAAGTGTTACTGACCCCATTCACTTGGGGAAGCAAGGTATAAAGCTCATCATAGCTGCGAGAGAGGTATGTTTGTAGTGGCTCAGTGGTGGTCATGCTGAGGTTGTACATGGATCTCACTGCCCCTGTTTCCAGGTCAGAGTTCCGTTCTCCGTATGTCAGCTTGAGGAACCTGTAGGCTTTAGCAGCAACGGAAGTGTTAGCTAGGACAGCCTGTTGGATAGGTTCGAAGCAGTGTTTGAGGATCTCATTCAGGGCAACAGCATTCTTTACCATGTTGATGGGGTAGGAAACAGCACGAGCCGCAATAACTGCGTTAGCGTGGTCCACATTCGGGTAATGAGATTCCTCCAGCGGGTATCCGTCGGCATTTGCTGGCTCATCGGCGGGGGCAACGTCCTTCGCTGCCTCACTGGCAACGGAGATGCACCCAGGGTGAGACCTGAGGTGACGGATGAGGAAGGGTCCAAACTTGTGCCATGGGACAGCAGGCGTGCCGTGGAAGATGAGTGCAGGGAGCTTGCTTGGAGTCGCCATGTTGTCTGTCGCGGCGCTGGGGTCTTGGGGTCTTGGTCTTCACACCGGGTTAATAAACCGGCCTGTGGGTAATCCGGGTGTGAAGCTTGTGTTGCTTCAGTCTTGGGTGTGCGGTTCGGAGGTAGTGGTGAGGGAGTGTTGGCAACAAAGGGGGAACCAAATGGGTCCTGTTGGTCTGTAATGGTGGAGATAGGAGCAAAGAGGGGGGGGGGGGGGGGGGGGGGGGGGGGGGGGGTTCTTCATAGGTGTGCAGGGTTGATACTCCGTGGCACAAGCAATCTTTAAGGGATTGCGCAACGCTGTGTGTGATCTGATGAGTTTGCAACTCACGTCGAAGATCTACTCAGACTCCTGGACTGCGTCTACGTTTCGTCTGTGACGGATGGTAGAGACAACGGGAGAGTTGTGTGGGCAGTAGGCGAGGCAGCGTAGGTTAGATTTCTCACGTGAATACGTAGACAATCCAGGGCCAAAAGCAGTACTCAAGCCGTCCAGCTAGTCTGAGGGAAAACTGTCACCTTGTGCAGGGCTGAAGATCCACTTGGCACGGGCGCAGGGGCGCTGTCTGCGGGTAGCGGTCGGGCCGATAACCTTTCAATCGATAGAGTAGTTACACAGTGAAGACTGAAGAGCAGATAGCTTATCATCGCAACTCGTGCGGCTATATAGAAAAGGAAGTCTTCAGGAAGATTCCGAAGACACGTGCAGGCCATAGCTAGCCTATGGCCTGGCGGCAGGCAACCCGGGTCCTGGAGCCACAGGACCACGCGTGCGCTATGCCAACTCAGTGTCCGACTCAACGGAAAATAACACATAGTGGTTAGTGATATCACTGATTGGGCTAAATGCCTAAATAAAAAAATTCCCCCCACTTCCTGATAGAAGGATTGTTACAAGGTTCTATACGCCAGGTTTGGCGTCTAACCGTCTGCACATTGCATCCAACGTTGGTTACCCCCCCTGCGAGAACCACGGAAAGCAGGGATTTCTAGTGCACAATTGCACAAGTCACTTTCTGATGGCGGAAACTTTTTGTTTTAGTTGTGAAAGGACTTGCACCCAGGAGGTGGGTCCCCCGACACAAACCAGCGACCCGAAGGATTCAGCTCGAAGGATTCAGTTCGAGTACGGTCCGATTTACTAAGAGGTCGTTTACACAGTGCTCCGCCAGCCGAGCCCCCAGCCCTGCCCTGAACTGCAACTGCCCAGCACTGTCATCAAGCAAATGTCTCTTCAAGAATGCTTGGTCAACAGAAGCCTTATGACCAGCGCCCAGCGTCTTGCACTCAAAGGATCCAAGCTCCACTTTCAGATTAGGCGTGGGCAAATCTCTTGGTTCACATGTCGCTCTTGGGAAGCCCCGATTGAATAGCTAACACTCCATGTAATGCACTGCTAATCGGACACGACATCGCGCATTTAATCGAGGAGCTGTTGCTGTGAAATCTCCTAAAAGGAAAGCGAGAGCAACTCACCATGCCCATGCGGAACGATTGGTTGGAAGCAGTACGCGAATCAGATTAGAAGATAGATTCGCAAGCGCCAGCTCAGTCGTTCGCAGGCGACAGCGTGTTTATTCACTGGCAACAGCGTGGCGCCAGTACCCTAAGTGTAATGGAGTGTAATCTCATAGACTTCTGCTCATAGACTTTTAACTTGACAGGGGGGAGATTTGAAAATTGCTGCGAAAATAAAACGCCAGGAGATACGCGATCCTCCAGGGTAGATTCGGTGAGGGATGAGGGGTCGTGGCGGCCCCCATTACGTCATAAGCTCCCGGACATTGCTCACGTGAACTCCAGGTAGGTACGGGAAATCCCCCCCTGCCTACCTGGAGTTCACGGGAGCATTGACCAGGAGCTTATGACGTGATGGGGAAAACCCCCCGTCGTGTCAAGTTAATCGGACGTTTTCTCGTCGGACGTTTTGAAAACCCTACCCTGTGCAGCGTGGCGTTGACCTCACCCATATCTGATGCGTCAAGCTTGTCAGTCTCCTCGGAGCTGTTGTAGCAAAAGAATGACAGCTACTCGTCGAGACTCTTGGTGTAGTGCTGCGTTAGTGATTGAGCCAACCCTACACTTTTCCCCCTACTTACTTGCGATTTACCTTGCTCAAGAGGAACTCGACCTGCTCTTGGCTCCTATCAGGCAACGGTCCTTTGGCGAATGCATTGCTCGCAGCTGCCTTCACATTCCCCAACGGCCGAAAGCGCCTTCATTGGCAAGCCACGGTAGGCGACCGTACTTACCGCTGGCGCGATTAAGATGCGAGCTTCGTTCGGCGCGTACATCGGATCCAATTTGGAGTGACTGAAGACAAATGAGAAAAATATGTAGCAAGAAGCCACCAGCGATGTAGCAGTCAGCTCTCACCGAGTAAAGGAGGATGAGCCTGCCAGTTAGGACTGGGCTCGGTATTAGCTATTTTGGAGGCGGAGAATCATGGCTTAAACTATAAACTAAATCCATGCATGGGGGTGGATGTGTGTGTGTGCAAGTTTCTGTTGTAATGAGTTTTTGCAATTTTTTTTTTTTTTTTTTTCATGAGTGACATGGCAAAATTAATTCTTTAACATGCAAAGGGATGTATGACAATGTCGGTAAGTTCGTGATGTTGTGACGCCTGCCGGGAGCGACTTCGTGCTTCCTCGCTCTGGGTGCTGTGTTGTGGATGTTTGTTAGATGGTGCAAGGTCGTTCGTGGGCATGCCTGTATTCCATTTGTATGCCATGAGCTCGGAATTGGAAGGGATCAGGCACTCAACGTATCAATGCTCATATTTGCTTACATTGCAGACCCTTCGTGATGTGTCTGGCCGGGATATGATGCTACTTACACCAACATACCTGTTCGTATGCATCATGTTACCGCATAGGTGTGACTTAATAACATGTACTCTCTTAATGCAGGTTGAGGTGAACACCCCTGAATGACTACACACCTTTGGTTTCTTGTGCGCCTTTCGGGTATGGTTGGAAAATAATATTAGCGATCGGTGACACCTCAATCACCGACCCAGGATGGTTTAATTCAAGCTGCACGTAGTTGATCACAAACGTGCAACTGGTTGGTACACCACAACTTCAGGGTTCTTTCATTTAAATTGCTATCGTGTATGTCCGCAGGGAGAACTGTTTGGATGTGTGCTAACACGGGCTGCTCGCATAGCAGGATTAGGGTCAATGGAGTTCTGCAAATAACACCAAAAAGGCTCTTTGGAGTACCTGTTCATCTACGTTTAGTAACATGGAATGGAATGGCAATGTCTTTAATTTATCATCCAGGATTTCAAGCTCCATAACCACTTTCACCCACATTGGCCGTAAGAAAAGTTTTTCCCCACTTTGTGGATAACACCCCTCCCCCCCGACCTTCGCGCCCGCATTCACCAACACCGTGGGAACGGGTAGGACCCATCAGACTCCTTTTGGGGGGCGGTGACTTGCAGTGCCATTAAACATTTGCAAATATCTTCCAACAAACCACTTTCATCCACATCGTTCAAAATAGGTTTTCACCAGCGCGTGTGAATGTCACCCCCTCAACCCCCCCCTCGGGCCCGCTTTTCACACCAAACCGTGGTACTAAGGACCTGGGAGAAATAGGACTCCAGTGCAGACATCATTTTGGGGGGGTGGGGGACTTTCGTGCCAGTGAACGATTTAGCAATATCTTCCAAGTCAATACCACTTCATCCACATCGGTCAAAATAGTTTTCCACCTTGTAATGCCAACCCCCTCAACCCCCCCCCGCGTGCCCCGTTCGCACAAACCGTGCAACTAGACCTGGATAGGACCCCTCAGACTCAGTTGTGGGGGGATGGTCTTCAGTGCCATTAAACATTTTTCAAATATCCTTCCAATCAATACCACTTCATTCACATCGTTTCACATAGTTTTTCCCCTCTGGGAATGCCAACCCCCTCAACCCCCCCCCTCTGCCCTCTTTCCGCACAAACGTGGCGTACTAGGACCTATAGGACCCATCATACTCATTTGGGGGTTGGGACTTTCGTTGAGGGGGCCATTAAACTGTTCAAATATCTTTCCAATCAATACCACGTTCATCACGCGGTTCAAAATAGTTTTGTCCACGCGATGTGATGCCACCCCCTCAGACTCCCCCTCGTGCCCGCATTTGCACAAACCGTGCGTACTAAGGACCTGGATAGGACCCATCAGACTCATTTTGGGGGGATGGTACTTGCAGTGCCATTAAACATTTGCAAAGGTATACTTCCAATACATACCACTTTCATCCACTCGGTTCAAATAGTTTTCCCATCGGTGAATGGCCAACCCCCACGAACCCACCCTCGTGCCCCTTTCCCGCACAAACCGTGCGTACTAAGGACCTGGATAGACCCATCAGACCATGTTTTGGGGGATGGGAGCATTCAGTGCCATAAACATTTGCAAAGATCTATCCAATCAATACCACTTTCATCCACATCGTTTCAAAGAGTTGTTCCCACCTGTGAAGACCAACCCCCTCAACCCCCCCTCGAGGGTGCCCGCGTAATCGACAACACCGGCTACTAGGACCTGGATAGGAACCCATCAGATCATTGGTGGGGGATGTACTTTCAGTGCCATTAAACACTGGCAAAATATCTTCCGATCACTCCACTTTTCATCCACATCGGGGCAAAAGCGTGTGCCCACGCCGGGAATGCCAACCCGCCGCAAGTCCCCCCCGCGGGCCCTCATACGCAACACCGTGCGGACTAGGGGGAGGACCTGGATAGGACCCAGCAGACCCTTTTGGGGGATTGGACTTTCCAGTGCCATTAAACTTTGTGCAAATATCTTCCAATCAATACCCTTTCATTTGCGTCACAGCTTGAGCATTAGGCTGATGTCTCATCCAGAGCACTAGGCTCGTCCCATAATGTATAGTTATGCCCAGGCCCATATCAAGAAGTCGAACTTTCTTACCGGCTCCAACCAGCGATTAGGCCGCTCTCTCCGACTTCAGTCAGTAAACATCATTAGTCGTTGAGGACAGTGTAATCATATATGCCTGGGCAATGTAGAGTTATGCCTACGCCAACAATCATGATCTTCGACTTTGTTACAATGGCTACAGCAACCGATTTGGCCGCTCGCTTGTCTTTGGCAGTACAACAATTATGATTTTAGTACGGAATGTAATCGTGTGTACCGTATGTGGAGAATGTATAGTTATATGCCCAGGCCACAATCACGAAGCCGGACTTTGTTACATGGTTCCAGACCAGCGAATCGGCTGCGCTCCGTCTTCGGCAGTAAAACAAATATTATTTGACTACAGAATGTAATCATGTGTACCGTACCTGAACAATGTAATATAGTCAATGTATAGTTTGCCCAGGCCCACAATAACCGAAGTCGAACTTTCTAACATGGCTCCAGCCAGCGATTCGGCTGCTCTCCGTCTTCGGCAGTAGAACAAATATTTAGCGAGCACATAATGTCATCATGTCATCATGTGTACCGTACCTGGACAATGTGAAGTTATGCCTATGCCGACAACTTTGTTACATGGCTAGTTGGCTTCAGCCAGCGATTCAAATTTGTTACACTGCTATAGCCAGCGACTCTTATGCTTGCCATCTTAGGCAGTAAAACAAACAATGTGACCGGGACTGAGCCTGGTGCTCTGGATGAGACATAGCCTGATCCTCATGGGGTTGAGAAATAGCCTGATGCTCGAACGCAAGTAAGCCCGCTAAATATAAAAATAATATCAAGTATCAGAGCTCAGTTGTACTTCCCATCATACCACTTTCTCCCACATCGTTCAAAATAGTTTTCCCACTCTGTGATCCAACCCCGCCTCAACCCCCCCCTCGTTCTCGTCCCTGTCTTTCTCAGAAAAATATGACAAAAAAAAAAAAGAAAAAACACAAAAAAAAAAAGAAAAAAAAAAAAAAATAACACAAAACCAAAAAAAAAATAAAACCGAACAAAAAACACCCGTTGCGTACTAAGGACCCTGATAGGACCCTCAGACCCTTTTTGGCGGTGGATGGACTTTCATTGCCATTAACATTTTGCAATATCTTTCCCATCATAACCACTTCATCACTCGTGTTTCAAATAGTTTTCCCCCACTCTGTGAATGGCCACACCCTCAACCCTCCCCCCTCGTTCCCGCTTTCGCCAACCGTGCGAACTAAGGACCTTGATGGATCCCATCCAGCTCATTTTGGGGGATGGGACTTTCATGCCATTAAACATTTGCAAATTCCTTCCAATCATACCTACTTTCATCCCACCTCGGTTCAAATATTTTTCTCCACTCTGTGAATGCCAACCCCCTCAACCCCCCCTCTGTGCCCGCTTCTTCCGGTCCAACCTGCGAACTACAGGACCTGGATAGGACCCATCAGACTCATTTTGGGGGGAGCGTACGTTTCGTTCCATTAAACATTTGCAAATATCTTCCAATATCACTACCACTTTTCCATTCCACCATCGGTTCAAAATCTAGTTTCCCACTCTGGAATGCACACCCCCCTCAACCCCCCCTCTGTCGCCGCTTTCGCACAGACCTTGCTGAAATAGGACCTGGATAGGACCCATCAGACGCCATTTTGTGGGGGATGGGACCTTTGCAGTGCCATTAAACCTTTGTTTGCAATACTCTTCCATCAATACGCACTTTCATCCACATCGTTCAAATAGTTTTCCCCACTTCCTGCTGATGCCAACCCCCTCACCCCCCCACCTCGTGCCCGCTTCTGCGAAAGCGTGCACTAACCGTGCTACTAAGCGACCTGATAGGACCCATCAGACTCATTTTGGGGGGATGGGACTTTCAGTCCATTAACATTTGCAATAGCTTCCATCAATAAACCAACTTTCATCCAATCGGGTCAAAATAGTTTCCCACTCGTGGAATGCCAATCCTCAACCCCCCCCTCGTGCCGCATTCACACAAACGTGGCGGACTATGACCTGTAAAGAGCCTCAACTATTTTGGGGGATGGGACTTTCAGTGCCACCTTAACATTTGCAAATATCTTCTCATCAATCACCACTTTCATCCTCATTGCGAAAACATTTCTCCGCTCGCCTCTCCTCTCTTGTGTGTCTCTCCTGTGCGTGTCTGCCGTCTCCTGTGTGCACGTCTCTCTGGCCTCCGGGTGGGCGTGTGCTCTGTCCGTAGCGGTCGTATGCTGCGCTCCCTCGGCGCCCCTCCCCTTTACTGTCGCTTCTCGTCGCTGCTGTCTGGGCGCTGTCTGCCTTTCCGCCTACGCGCCCCGCTCCCCTTTCAGTGTGAAGAAGGAAAATCAGAGGGGTCATAACAAGTGGTCAAGGCGTGGACGGAGGGGAAGAAGGTGCAAAGAGTCGCGTCCTTGCGACATGTGCAGCACTGTAGTGGTCAGGGGCTAGTGTGAAGACCGAGGGCAAGGAAGTAGACGAAACTCGACGCGTTATGTCGCGATCTGTATCGACTGCGAATAACGGTCAATCACATCTGAGAGAGGCACATGACGAAGACAACCCGAGACCCACTATAAACACGCCATACAACATGCAACACCCGGCAGATATGGGCGGAACCGGGAGGAGGGGACATGCCGAGGAGGCGCAAGAGAAGCTACCCTGCGCTGAGCACCACGGACACCAATCGCTGGCCCCACCTTTGAGTTGAAAAAACCGTGGGGCAGAGCTCTTCGCTAGAGTTAACTCTTTGCCAACGCAATTTTGACAATGGTCGTCCGCCACTCGAACACGCCTCCACCTTCCCCTACACGAAAGACGTAAAGGAGTTCCCCACACCCACAGCTTTATATCCAATTATCTGTGCGGCCACATCGCGTGAGCTCTGAAGCAGCCAAGCGAGGATTGGATACTGAAAAGTGACGTTTGTAGCCCCCAATGAGGATGACAATCGGTATAGTCATAATAGACCAGATATCTTCCAACGACCGGCACACCCGCCGACACGCCCTTCGCCTACACTCATAAACCTGCCAAATGTTTCAAAACTACCAAACTCTCGCCAACCAACGCAGGGGACCCCCCCACTACTACCACACTCCCCCTCCCACTTACCCTGCAACCGGCAACACACCGCCACCGCCCTCTTCCTACGGACCCCCCACCGTTCCCCACCCTCTGCATCGCCCGATATCGTACCCTATCACCGGAACGCGCGGGCTACACCTTTCCTCCCTTCCCCTCATAGATCATAAGCCCCTCTTCTCTCTTGCCTCGAACCATACTACCCTAAACCACCCAATAGTCCACCCCTAGCGCTTCCGTTCTACCTGTCTCCCTATAAGACCTGATGCATAACCCACGCTCCTCAACTTACCTCCCACCCACTTCCTCTGAGCCGCGCGCCGGCCTACACTCACCCGGATCTCTGCCGTATGCTCTCAAAATCATCTCAGTAACAGCCCCGGCCCACTAACCAACGCACTATCGCCGATCCTATCCCTAGTCTACGACCGCGCTTCCGTACATCCCATATCTCGCGGGAAACCATCCTCACCAACTAAACCCGGTCCTTAACTCGCATACTCCTGGCCTGGCCCCAACCGACAGATCCTACCCCGACACCCCCTACGAAATGACATCTGACCGAGCCCCCCCCTCTAAAATCATCCAGTAGCAAAACACACCCCATCGTCCTATTCCCATGCGAGTTGTACCAACGTCCCCTGCACTTTCCTCCAGATCGCACGCCACTGTTATTACCTCAGCTAAACCTCTTCGTGTGCCCATCCCTATAACCCGTCAATACTTAACCTCCCCTGTCCAACCATTCATGACTGCGCCGGTGCCATCCTCCGCCTCTCTTAACCTTCTCGGTCTGCCCTCAAACCGCTTGCAAAACTCCCCCAACGTCGCGTCCTCCATTCGCCCACCCGTGCCCCACCCGGTCCTTCATATCACCATTCCCCCTTAGACTCGCCATCCTCACAAGCGTACAGCCGCTAACCCCATAGCGACACCCCTTTCACCCGCATCTCGCCTTGCCACTTACATCCCTTTAACCCAGGCCTCTATCACAACCCTAGCTAAGTCGCCGCACCCTGCGACCTTCCACCTCCCGTTCGCTATATACGCAACCTTCTCGTCCGCTTCCTATTCTCTTTTCTCTCTGTCCTCCTTCCCTCCCCCCTTATTCTCGAAATTCTCCTCACCCTCGGTTCTCTTTGGGTTTTGTCCGTCGCTCCTCTATACCGAAGCAAGTTTTCTCCTTCCATCCTTCTCCCTAACTGCGACTCGTTCGCGTATTCTGCGTTAGCTCACCCGTCCCTGATATTTCCCTCTTATGTCTGGCGTCCCTAACCATACATTTCCGCCGTACCCATCATCCATGTCTCTGTGCTAGTGCCTTCTAATGGTGCGCTCGCTTTGAGCACAAGTTATAAGATACTCTCCGTCGGTCTCCCCCCTGCTTGCCCGACAGCCCGTCCTCTATTCTCTCCTAGGTCTCAATTCCCTCTCCCCGTGTACTCGCGGACCCTTCTCCTCCCTCCCTCCTGGGGCGCGTGGCACTAGTTCTCCAGATCATAATATATGCTTAGATCGTCGCGCCCTCGAACCTACTCTATCCTCCTGCTCCCCATCCGCTGTCCATCTAACCCTCCCCTCGTTCCCTTCCCTCCTCGTCTCTATCTTCTTGTCACTCCGTACCTAGCTCGTAACACGCTTCCCTCTGGCTCATCCCCAACCCACCGACCTATCTGTCTCCGCTATGCTTTTCGCCCCCTCCTCTTGCCTACCGTTGTCTCTCCCATTCCTCTCGCCCTAAGTTGCTCTCTGACGTTCTCCGGCCACTCCGACGGCTGTCAGCCCTTATGACAAGGCTCACGTGCGTCGAGCCTCGGCGGGGGGCCCGCCTCCCCCCATCCCGATGGCGGCGCTTGTTCCATTCACCACCAATGGTTTTTGCTGTGTGCTGTTCATACTGCGAGCCCTTGCCGATGGTGCTTGGTGGTGAATCATCTTAACCTGGATTGGCATTCACCGGTGAGTTGCGAATTCACCGCTTATCTGCAATTCTAACACCTATTTGACTGATATAAGTGTATGTGTTTCTTACATGTCACATTTTTGCAATGTTTAATGGCATCTGAAGTCCCATCCCCCCAAATGAGTCTGATGGGTCCTATCCAGGGCACTTAGTACGCACGGTTAGTTGCCCTGGCCCCCGCTTTTCGCACGAACAGGCGGGCAACTAGGGGGGGGTTGAGGGGTTGGCATTCACAGAGTGGGAACTAGTTTGAACCGATTGGATGAAAGTGGTATTGATTGGAAGAATTTTCAATTTTTTTGGCACTGGGGGGAAGTCCCATCCCCCCAAACTGAGTCTGGATGGGTCCTATCCAGGTCCTAGTTCGCACTGTTTTTTTTGCGAAAGCGGGCACGAGGGGGGGTTGAGGGGGTTGGCAATTCGAGTGGTAAACTATTTTGAACCGAATGTGGATGAAGTGGTATTGATGGAAGATATCTGGCAATGGTTTAATGGCACTGAAGTCCCTCCCCCAAACTGAACGTTGATGGGTCCTATCCAGGATCCCTCTGTTTCGCACGGTTTTTGTTGCTAAAGCGTGCCTACTCCAGCCACGGCGGTGCGGTGATATGTAGGGTGCGCGTTGTGTCGTGCGTCTCACTCATGTACTACCCGACGTGTCGCGCGGAACACCCCTTTGGCGCTGGGCACTCTCTTCTTACAACACCCCATCTGTCTATCGATGTGGCCGCTCTATCGCAGTTCGGTTCCTCTTCCCTGTTTGAATGTTGGCGCACTCCGTCTCGTCACCCATCTATTTCTGCAATTTTAATAACTGGCTAGTCCTCGGATGTACCCAAATCCCCCCCCCAAATCAACCTGAGTCGGACTTGAATTCCGTATCCTCAGCGCCTCCTCTCAGCAAAAACCTATGTTTCGCCGCCCACTGGCTTCATTCGCGTCCCCCAGAAGACCCAATCTGCCACGAGGGTCGGGTGGTGCGTCTGAGGTTGGGCGTTGCCTCACATCGCTTAGATTGGCAAAACCGTATCATGTTGAACTACGCTGTCGTGAGAGTGCAAACCATTGGTCTATTCGTATGTAGGAAATATAGATTGCAATATAGTTTTAACATGGTCACCCACTCCTTCCCTCGCGAACAACCCGTCCCCACCACCACGCCGAACACCTCGAGTCCTATCTGTTGGAGCCCCTCCTCGGGTCATCTGACGGTTACGCAACCGGCTTAGCAGCTGTACGAGCCTGGCACGAGCGTGGGGTTAGAGTGTGCGTTAGTGAGATTATAATCATCCAAGATGGAGACAGAGTGCCGCCCCTCCTGATCCTGCGACTCCCCCTGAGCACCTAGCCCTCGCCTGCCGGTGGTCGTCTCAGGCACCCCTGACCTCTTTGCCAACTCTTGGGAGATCGTGGTGTGTGCGCCGGCGTAGCGAACTGCTGATCGTTGCCCCCGATCCGCGGGATGGGTGTTCACGCCACGCCGCATCGCCTCGATAACGGCCATCAAAGCTCGTCTGTCCCTCCCTGCCGCTGCGCTGGCGCTAACCACGCTGCTTACCCCCGCTTGTCGTGCAGGGCCTCCCGCCTCACGTGCGCACCTCGCCAGCGTACCAGACTGAGCGCGTCGATTAGTCGCGCCCGTCTACCGCCTCAGTCCGTCCCGCTCGCTTTCTATTGCGCTGTGCTCTCAGCTGCTGTCGGCTACCCCTCCCCGCTATGCGTGTCGCTCTGCTGCAGTCCTCTCCTCTCTCTTCTTTTACGCACAGTGTTTGTTGTAGCAGAGCCAGGAACCGCCAGAAGGGGGGTCGATGAGGGGGGTGGCCATAAGGAGGATGCGGCAAACCTCAGGTTCTCGTGAAACGATGGGGCGGCGGCGGAGTAACGATCGGGAGGTGAACATCCGGAAATTATTTATCCCGCGCGGCCTTCTCCGACCCTCCACCAGTGTCTGGCTCTTCTCTCATGTGCTGGCTGCCCCTCTCGTTCCTCCTCTCCGATGCCGGCCTCCTCACCCTCCCCCCTCATATAAATACAACACGTCATGTCGGTCACACTGAAGCGACCAGCCTCCTATATCAGGTACCGCCCATTTAGTCGCGATAAGCCAACCCAAGAAGGCACCCGAGACCTTCTGGCTATGCAGCCCAATGCCGGATCGCAGCGAGAGCGCGCGGGGCTGGGCGGTTGGGTCGTAGCTGGGTAGTCGGGACAGAGCGCGAGATCTGCCAACCCTAGGATAATATGTGGGCGGCCCCATCAACATGGGAACGCATCAGTTTGGGCACACAATCAGCGTTGGAACTCCTACAGCCAAGTTCGGCATATTAGGACTGTGTCGGAATAAGCATGGCTTCGCTTCGAGACTAGAGGGTCGCATAGTGCACTTCGACCAGCCAGCCCCGCGTCGCGGCTCCAGCCGGCCGTCCAGCCCGGAGACGGTCCGAGTCAAGCTCGACGAACGCAGGCCGGTAGCTGGAGGTATCGCAGCGGGGACCGTCGTTACGCCAAACAGTGCTTCTGCGTGACAGACAGATATGACTGGCGTCGACCCTACACCTTGGGACGGTTAGACGCGGCGGTTCGCGCTCTCGCTCTCTTGTCCACGGCCGCCTGCGCTCCTAAGCTCAGTGGCAGCGCTGGATGACGTGCCGAGCGAAGCATCGAGGGATAGTTGGAACATTTATGAAGTGTATTGTGGGAAGAAGGTGAATTGTAGGGCACTGAGCACCCCCCAAAATGGTCTGGGGCGCTATCAGGTACTTATACCACGTGTTGTAGCAAATGAGGGACGCGAGGGGGTTGAGGGGTTGGCATTCCACGAGTGGAAAACTATTGTGAACCAGTGGAGGAAAGTGGTATTGGATTGGAAGAATATTTGCAGATGTTTTGCTGAAACGTCCATCCCACCCAATGAGTCTGTGGGTTCCTTCCAGGTCCTTGTACGCACGGTGTGTGCGAAAGCGGGCAAGAGGGGGGGGTTGAGGGGGTTGGGCTCACAAGTTGGAAACTATTGTTGGAACCGATGGTGGTGAAAGGTGTTTGATTGGATAGTTGGCAATTTAATGGACGAAGTCCCATCCCCCCAATGTCTGAATGGGTCCTAGTCCAGTTAGTTCGCCACGTTTTTGGTGCGAAAGCGGGCACGACGGGGGGGGGTTGATGAGGCGTTGGCATTGACAAGTGGGAACATAATTTTGAACATGTGGTGAGAAATGGATTGATTGGAAGATATTGCAATGTTATCACTGAGTCCCCATCCCCCCAAAATGATTCTGATGGGTCCTATCCAGTCCTTAGTACCACGGTTGTGTGTGAAAGCGGGCACGGGGTGGGGTTGAGGGGGTGACATTCACAGGTGGGAAAACTATTTTGAACCGTGTGTGGATGAAAGTTGGTATTGATTGGAGATATTTGCAATGTTATGGCACCTGAAAGTGCCCATCCCCCCAAACAGAGTCTGATGGGTCCTACCCCGTTCACACGGTGTTGGTGAATGCGGCGCGAATGTGGGGTGAGCGGGGTGGTTATCCACAAAGAGTGGGAAAACTTTTTTAGGGCCCAATGTGGTGTGAAAGTGTCATGGTATGGTGGGAAACATGGACTGATAAATTAAAGACATGGCCTCCATGCCATTTTACTACGTAGATGAGCCATGTACTCCAAAAGCAGCCTTTTGGGTTGTTATCTGCGGAACCCAACCAATCCTGGTTATTCGAGCGCCCGATGTTCGCACACATCCACAACCGCCTTCTCCTGCGACATACACGTGAGCAATTAAATGAAAGCAACATGAAGTTGTGGTGTTTCAATCCAAGTTGCAAAGTTTTGGTGATCAACTATGCAGCTTGAAATTAACAACATCGGTCCAGATGAGAGTTGTGTACCGTCTAAACTTAACTTTTCATTCACGCTATACCCGAAAGGGCGACACAAACAACAAATGTGTGTAGTCCTCAATGGGGTGTCCACTAACCTGCATACGAGAGTAATTGTTAATTAAGTCAAACCTATGCGGTAACATATGTACGGAACACGTATGGTGGTGTATAGCATCATATCCCCGGCCAGCACATCACCTAAGTGGTCTGCATGTAAGCAAATAATTAGCATTATACTGAATTGATGGATCCCACAGTTAGTTCATGTGCATACAATGGCATCCAGCATGCACACTAACCGAACTTGCACATATACACCACAACAACAGCAAACAGAGCATGGATGCCCGAAGGCCTCGGAGGCGTCACAACCACAGACACTTACAGCATTGTCATACATACTTTGCATGGTTACCGCAGTAAATTGGCCAGATGTACACCCATGTGAAATTGCACGACAAACATACACACAGAAACATGGCACACACACATCACACCCAATGCATGGAAGTTAATAAGGCATGGCAAAGCTAAAACTAGCCCATCTACTGGCAAGGCCACAACCTCGGTGAGAAGCTGCTGCTACACTCGCTGGCGTTTTCTTGACATTTTTCCTTTATTCACGTCCTCCAATTGGGATCCATGTACTCGCGAACGAAGCTCTCATCAACGGCGACGCAGTCAGTACGTCCGCCAGTGGCTTGTCAAGACAGGCCGCGGTTTGGGTAATAGTGAAGAAAACGCTAGCGACAAGATGGATAGGCCTAACGACGTTGAACGATTAGGAGCAAAGAGCAGTCGAGTTTCTGAGCAGGTTAAATCGCAAGTAAGTAGGGGGAAAAGTGCAGGGTTGGGCTCAATCACTAACGCAGCACTACACCCAAGAGTCGTCGACGATACTGTCATTCTTTTTGCTACAACAGCTCCGAGGAGACTACAACTTGACGCATCAGATATGGGTGAGTCAACGCCACGCTGCACAGGGTGGTAGGTTTTTCAAACGTCCGACGAGAAAACGTCCGATTAACTTGACACGAACGGGGGGTTCCTCCCATCACCTCATAAGTCCTGGCGTCAGCTCCCGTCGAACCTCCAGGTGAGGGCAGGGGGGGATGATTCCCGTACCTACCGGGTAGTTCACTGGCAATTCCGGGAGATCTAGACCGTATGGGGGCTCCACGACCCCTCATCCTCAACCGAATCTACAACCTGGCAAGGATCGCGTATCTCCTGGCGTTTTATTTCGCAGCAATTTTCAAATCTCCCCCCCCCTGTCAGTAAAAGTCATGAGCAGAGAGTCTATGAGATTACCTCACATTACACCTTAGGGTACTGGCGCCACCGCTGTTGGCCAGTAATAAAACAGCTGTCCTGCTGAACGACTGAGCTGGCTCTTGCGAATCATCTTCTAATCTGATTCGCGTAACTGCTTCCAACCCATCCGTTCCGCAATGGGCATGGTGTGATGCTCTCTCGCTTCCTTTTAGGATTTCACAGGCAACAGCTCCATCGTATTAAATTCTCGATGTCGTGTCTCCGATTGCTAGTGCAATTACATGGAGTGTTAGTCTATTCAATCGGCTTCCCCAAGAGCCGACATGGAACCAAGAGATTTGCCCAACGCCTAATCGAAGAAAGTGGAGCTTGGATCACTTTGAGGTGCAAGACGCTGGGCGCTTGGTCATAAGGCTTTTCTGTTGACAATCATATCTTGAAGAGACATTTTCTTGATGACAAGTGCTGGGCAGTTTGCAGATTACAGTGGCAGGGCTGGGGGCTCGGTGGCGGAGCACTGTTAAACGACCATCTTATGTAAATCGGAGCCGTACTCGACTGACCTTCGAGCTGAATCCTCGGGTCGTGTTTGTGTCTGGGGACCCACCTCCGGGTGCTGCAAGTCCTTTCAAGCAACTTAAAAAAAAGTTTCCGCCAATCACAGAAAGTGACTGGCATTGGTGCACTGGAAATCCCTGCTGTCCGTGGTCTCGCAGGGGGGGGTAACCAAGTGGAGCAATGGCAGACGGTTAGAGACCAACCCTGCGTGTATAGAACCTTGTAAACAATCCTTCTATCAGGAAAGTGGGGGAATTGTTTTTATTCAGGCATCTTAGGACCGCAATCAATCAGTTGATATCACTAACCACTATGTGGTTTATTTTCCGTTGAGTCGGACACTGAAGTTGGCCTAGCGCCGCGTGGTCCTGTGGCTCAGGGACCCGGGTTGGCCAGCCGCCAGGCCATAGCTAGTCTATGGCTGCACGTGTCTTCGAATCTTCACTAAGACTTCCTTTTGCTATATGCCGCACGGAGTGCGATGCAAATCATTGCTTCTTCAGTCTTCACTGTGTAACTACTCAGCGATTGAAAGGTATCGCCGATCCGCTACGCCGCAGACATCGCCCCTGACGCACCGTAGCAAGTGGATCTTACAGCCCGCCACATAGGTGACAGTTTCCCATTCAGACTAGTACCTGATAGTCTGCTTTTGGCAGTGTCCACGTCCGTAAACTTTACTGCCTCGGCTATGCCCAACCGTTCACTCGTAGAGAACGTGAGGTCAGTGAAGACTTGACGTGAGTTCACTTGTCCAAGCGATCCCTTAAGAGTGCCACGGAGTCACCACGGATGAAAAACAACTACAAAAAAAAGACAAAAAAAAAAATAAAAAAAAGAAAAAGAGAACAAAAAACAAAACAAAACACAAAAAAACATAACAAAACAAAACCCAAAAAAAAAAAAAATAAAAACGCAATACACCAAAAAAAACCTCGTGATAACTTACCATCCGTCACAAACAAACGACCACAGCAAAAAAAAAACAACAAGACACTAAATAATCCTCCGATATCAAAACCACAGACATCACAAAAACACAAGCAGTCCATCCCTAAAGTCTGCCCTTTTTTCTCAGACCCACCCCCCACACACGAGACGTAAATCGCCTACAAACCCACCACACAAACCACACCCCCCCTCCACCACCCCACAACAAACACCCACCACCAACGCAGCAACCCAACCACCCAACACCCACAACCAACCCACCAACCCTACCCCCCCCACCCGCCCCCTGACCCCAAACCCACCGTACCCCACCCCCCCCCCCCCCCCCCCCCCCCCCCCCCCCCCCCCCCCCCTCCCCCCCCACCCCCCCCCCTCTTGCTCGCTATCTCCACCATACAGGTACCAACAGGGACCCACTTTGGTTACCGCCCTTGTGTGCCCCACACACTCCCTCCACTACCACCAACCGCACACACCCAAGACTGAGCATACCAACTTCACACCCGGAATTACCCACAGGCCGGTTTATTAAACCCGGGTGAGACCAAGACCCCAGACCCAGCGCCTGGACAGATCACATGGCGACTCCAAGCAAGACTCCTGACATCATCTTCCACGGTCACGCCTGCTGTCCCATCGCACAAGTTTGGTACCCTTCCTCATCACGTCACTGCAGGTCTCACACCTGGGTGGCATCTCCGTTGCCATGATGCAGTTCGAAGGACGTTGCCCGGAAAAAAAACCGCCGATAGCCAGCAAAATGCCCGTGACGATACCGCTGGAGGGAATCTCATTACCCGAATGTGGACCACCTAACGACCAGTTATGCGGCTTTGCTGTTTTCAGTACCCAACATCACATGGTAAGAATGCTGTTGCCCTGAATGAGTCCCAAACACTACTTCGAACCTATTCCAACAGGCTGTCCTAGTCTAACACTTCCGTTGCTGCTAAAGCCTAAGTGTTCCTCAAGCTGACATACGGAGACGAGAACTCTGACCTGGAAACTGGGCATTGAGATCATGTACAACTCATCAGACATGACACCACGTGACCACTACAAAAATACCTCTATCTGCATGCGTATGATGAAGCTTTATACCTGAGCTTCCCCAAGGAATGGGAGTCAAAGTAAGCACTTCAACCATGCATTCCTCAGTCATAACTTGTCCAGACTTTGCACCTCTGTCGAAACAATGGATCAGGTTCTCCTCCCAACTCGTATGCCCTGACTTTGCCTCCTTCCAGACCCAGATTATCATGGTACCAATGTATCGTAACTCAATCTCTGACATCTAGATCTCCCCAGAAGACGAGCAAATGGCCGGCTAGTCCTTCCATGGCCCGCACCAGGAAGGACGCTTCATTGCTACCCCCAATACATGCTGGAACGTGCAATGGTTTGGGCATAATCACTCAATACTTGTCCCCAGTCCACCTCAGACCTGAAGTACCAGGCCCCCTCCCAGTCTCATCCACCATCCTGCACGTCGGGGATCTCATCCTTCCTCACAGATGCCAGGCAAGGTCCTCCAGCCAAACCATAGACACCACCTAGGAGGGGTCAGCAGAGCATCTGCCACATAGACCCCAGAAGCCGCCGTTATAGACGTGGGCATCGCCACTGTTGCAGATGGAGTGAATGTTCCATCCACACATCCATCCAACGAGCTACAACACTGACGAATGAGGCTAGAGCACAACCTCATGGCCTGACTAATGAATGACCACAGCCCCTCAAGTTAGCTGATCAGAGGCAATTCCAAACACCCCTGTCGTGACCCACATGCTCCCTGGATGACATGCGTTTCCTCTGGACCTCCACATGATTCTGATGCTGTATCCATTAGGAGAATGAGTCTATGCCGACCTAGTTTCAAGTGATGTATTCTGAATGATGATGATTATAAGGATGCAAATGAGGATCCAGTAAGCGTTACGTACACCTCATGCCCGGTTACAGACAGGCCCTACCTGACAGAGTGGATTTGTAGACTGTGCGGCCCACTCCCACGCAACCGGTAACCGTCCATCTTGCATGAAATTCAGGATAACTCCCTCCCCAGTCACTATTAGTCTCCAACCTGGCTGACCTTGCGAGCATCAACCACTCTCTCGCCCCAGATAGATGAAAGCCATCCATCAGAGGTCACCTTGGATCTCATGCCCCAACCTCCAATCATGGTTCAGTGTTGCTGTTCTACCCTCTCACCCCTCCCCACAGCCTCGGGCCCCAAGACTATACCTTATGCTCCTCTAAAAGGAAATTGCCTCTACATCCACGTAGCACCTCTAAGACCCACCCTATTCCTCATACCCCTTAATCGCGCCTCCACTTTCGTCATTCGATGAGGTCACCCACAGCAAGACCTCAAGCATTAATCTGCATACAAGATGATTGCTGTCTGCCAGTTGCACCATTCCCCATGGACAGGCCAGCAGCTCCAGCAGCTCCTACGATGAATTGCCAGCAAATGGTGAGGATGAAATGCCTGAACCTGTGTTCAATCCACCGTTTCCACTCCATGAGCCAGTCAGACAATGGGGGGGAATTCTCACCACACCAAACACGACTTGCGTAAATGATTTGTACCACCACATCCTCCCATGACTGCATTCCCAGACCCTGATTTACTCCAACACCCCTAGCCAGCATGCTCCCCAACTGTTCCCCATGATGATGCTGTGTAACAACCTGACAGGAAGCTACCAAGCCAGAAGAGGAGATGGACCTCCTGCTGGACAAGCCAAAGCACCAGCTATGAGAGTCCTTATCCTATTGGTGGACAGGTGGTCCGTCACCACAGGAGCTCTCCCAAGCCCTTCGATTTGACTAGTGGATTCCCTCACGCTACTTTCTCTCATCTGACCGCCACTAACTCATGGTCAACATGAACACACTACCCAGTCCAGTTCCTAACACTTGGCCTCTCATCAGAACCAAGTTTGGAACCCTGCTGGACTACCCTCAACAATTCCACTTCTTCCCTTAGAGCTTAGCATAGACCTAGACAGCCTGTCCCCACCTCATTGGCCCAGCTAGCCACCAATATGTCCCTCTTACTGGCTGAAAAAGTTGTTCAAGTTACCCCAGACAGACAGATGCACAACAGTCCTTCTCAGTTAGTGTGGACACCTCCTCAAGCATGTACCAGATTTGACAGCAGCACTGGCTCCCATATTACCCCACTGTCTCCACAGCTGAACAGGCCCACCATTGAGTGGGCACCTATCCGTCAAGCAGCTATGTTCAAGCACATGCAAGGGTACTGATTTCCTGCCCGAGATGCTCATGCACCCCCATCAGCTGTGTGAATCCTGGGGCAGAGGTAATATGTAGGTCAACAACCCAGCATCACTGGAGCCCTATGGATTCCATTCAGCAACATGCGACACCCCCAAGATGTATGAAACTCTTTACTCCACCCTAGGGTGAGCGCAGGCCCTCCTGCAGAAACTCCACACCCAGCTGGACCTTGCATGATACCCAGCAGGCTGTACACTACGACTATTCAGTATTGGACGCATTTTCTTGTTTTAGCCATGAACACCTAGGATTAATGTGATGCTCTGTCACTTCCCATGGCAATAATGCGTCCCTTGTTCTTTAGTGCCTGCTATCTTAGCTTCTATGCAGGTATGTCTCCAATTCTCTAATTTAGGGTATCCCAAATTTGTCGGGGGAGGAGGTGGCGGAATACATCACTATATGACAGACTCCTAGCAGCCCCACTGGCAGCTACCTGGCAGCTCACCTGGCAGCTTCCCCTGCTTAGTCCTGTGCTCCTATGCTGCCCTGACTCTTATCAGCTTAATTACACACGATGAGTGGACGAGAGATGTAACGCAGCGGGAACAAAGCACCGCGCAAGGCCACCATACTATCTACACGGAGCGAAGATACAATTACAAGGACAGGCGGACGCAACAGTACACCAGCGGTGGGGAGAGGCGTGATGCCGGTAACGTTCTACTAGGAACTAAGCCATGGAATCCTTAAGGCCGGGCACAAGCAATCAAGCGTGTCAGTGAGAGACCGGGACGGCAGCCACAGGAAGCTGCACTAGTACTGTCAGGAGCGTAGTCTAAGGGATCTACACAAGTACAACCAGACATAAGAACAAAGTGAGAGCACCGCTTTCATGATAGATAGTCCACTAGACGCAGGGGTGACATACATACTAGTACTACCACTATGGCACTGTGGGGCATAGAACTATAAACAGGTAGCATAACAAAAATTATAGAACGGCGGAAAAAACAGGAAACCAGAAGAAAGCACTGGTCTAAAATAACAAGGTGAGTAACAGGATGAACCAAAAACTGTAGTACTCCGAAAATGTTTAGCGAGCAAAAATCTTGGTCTACATACCGGCTACAGCTGAGACCAAAATGGAACGTAACCATCCATGGTAAGCGCAAAAAGAACAACAAATTTCTACCCATCCAAAAAGTATACGGCACCAACAACAGAGAAATCACAGGAGAGTAGTCGCACAACCATAAATCATCCCTAATACCCAAAGGAAGGGAAGCGAGACGGTAGACTGAAAGAAGAATCCTACGAGGATACTTAACATAAAGAGAGATCATGATAAAAATCGTGGAGAAGCAAGCAAACGAGAGAGAAGGTCAAATCTATAAGGACGCAAACATAGGACGCAGACAACGGGTACACTAAATTCACTATGAAAAATAAAGTCCGATGAAAATCCCCTACCCTACCTTAAAAACTATTCTTAGCATAGATTCATGAACTAGTTGGGATGAAAAAACCATGATGGACTGGGTTTCTTACTCGAAGATGGAATAAGAAAATTTATAGACATTATTATCATACTCCCCAGCTACGGCACTAACCAAAAAACAGTCTGGAGGTGTTATCGCACCGCAAAGAACTCGTGGCACTCAAGACAAACCAACGCGCCTAACCACACGCAAAACAAACTGCAGCACACTGGAAAAAAATCCAAAGGATCGAAGTTAAATTCAAGAAACGTGTAACCCACCAAGAAACACAGTTTCAAGGATCACTAGAACAGGTCATCATGTCCAACCATAGTACATAAAACCTTATTGTCCCACCTGAAAAATAGGAACGCAGAAAAAGAATCAAAGAATTTACTGCCAAGGAGGAATGAAGGGCGGTTGAAATACACTCGGAAGAACAAAAAGGTGAGCGGCGGTACATCTGCCAAGTACAACTGCAATTACATCTGCAGTACAAATGCACGTACAAGTGCAAGATTACCCAGCCACCATTTACAAGTAAATCCGAAGGAAACAACTACTACACTCCACAAAAAGTTCAATCACCTAGGGCTGGTGATCTAAAAGAAACAGGTGGAGTAAAAAGAAATAGCTATCTATGATTAGCGCCCCCGAGTGACCATCTGCCTTGGAACTAAGAGTCAGAAACCCATCAGACGCTATAAGGTGGTCCTGATTAATTACCACCTTCCACCAAACCAGAAAGACAGCTGAAGAAGCCCTGCTAACACCGTCGTAACGCTCCACCAATCGAGACTACCCTATAAGACAGTCTAAGCGTGCTAAGGAATAGGCAAACCCACCATAGGGCAATGTTAAACCTACGTATGGAACCAGCAGCCACCTAAACAATGCAACCTGGGTTGACTGTAACACACCCAGCCGTACGCATTCTCAGAGCTAGACCAGTGTTCACGATCAATCACTCACCTCCACCACTTGACGGCCACATTCGTTACAAAGCCTTTGTCCGGTGGTAAACACCAGGGACCGAGAGGCGAAGGGATCAACAACCGCCGCGGCCTCGAACAGGTGCGGGGGTGGCAACTAGGGCAGTGGACCTTATCAGGCTCCACTATGACCTGATGCTTCTTAATCTCTAGAGGCTTCACCGATAAAAATATGGCACAGAGGAGGGCCCCTGGCTACCCCCTGAGATTCGGCTAAATTAAAATTCTGAAAACAACTCCCCCGCCCTAAACTTCACCACACAATACAGCCAGATCAGTCCCTGGTCCTGGAAGCAATCTGATAACATCCCAGCCGTACAGCCACCAACATTGGGTTGCTAGGGCGTAGGGATTACCGCTACACTAACATATCGCCGTTGATGACAGAGGATGCAAGCTGGCACGGGACCCTACTATGGGAGAGCCAGAGACATCTCAGAACTGAACTGGATATAGAGAGTACATCACTACTACTCTCTACTCTATACCCTGGCGCAACATCGGAACCCAAATATCATACCCTTACTCACGAGGGAATACCAACCAGTCTACCAAATGCTTTTAACTATCTTGTTACGCAATATCCCATTTACTTCAAACGAGCAATGGCAACTATAACACGCTTACAAGCGACCACATCAGGGTAAGCCCCCAAAGAACAACCGTATAGAGTCTTCACCCTGATAGGTCGCCGTTAAGTGGGTAACAAGCACTGAAGGAAGGCATAGGGCCAAAAGACTTAGCTAGCTTAGCCCTCCAAGTGGATTACTCCTATCTATGTTCTGCAAGACCCCATTTTACCTTCCCCAGTGCGTTTCTGCTGAGGCAGTATATACCATCGATAATTCATGCACAAGCACCAACCGATTTCAACCTTACTCGATACACTTAACTAAAAATTCCTAGCCCTACATAACTCAAACAACTTGAACACAAACTCATTGGCTGAGGCATACAATACACCTAAGAGGGCACCCAGGGGAAGCCGGGGGTAACGGTAAGACAAGAAGTGACCTCTGTCGAACCACGGAACGCACCCCGGGTTCCCAGGAGACCTAAGAGAGAAAAATATCCACCAAGATATCCTGCCCCAGAATCTCCCAGGGCCAGGACGCGGCGTCCACTTCGGCCTTTTAGCATGGGCGAAGTCCGGCACTAGCGACACCTGGGAGCACGAAGGTGGGGACGCGTTAGGGCGAAGTCGAGTTTGAGGTATTGGAAAAAGGAGAACGAGATGAGGTGCAGGCAAGTCGCACCTGGTGCAGACAATCGGCACCAATGGCAGCAATCGCAAATCGCAAGGGCATAAGATTCGAAAATTTATCGCTAGGATGCGGAAGAGCAGGCCGAGGCATGTAAAGTCCCTAGATATCCCGCGTCGATTATCAGTCAATCCCAAGTCCCCCCTCTATCGCTCGACTCCCTCCACCCCGGTTGGGGGTAAGGGGAGCAGCACCCGTATGTGCTGACCATACCCCCCTGCTCCTACCACCCTCCCGAATCCCAGGTCCAGACGACGTAGACATCATTGCCGGGATCTGCCAGCTTGATCGAAAAAATTCTCCAGAAGGTAGCACAGAGCCACTAGAGCGCAAGCTCAATGCCATAGCCCGATCTTCGGCTGGCAGAGCAAGGGTGCACATACACGTAGACATCAGTCAGGGGGAGCGTGGTCGCATTGGCAAACTCCGGTCCGCAGGCAGATCCTCAAACCCGGAAGAAATGTTTATGGCGTCAAGGGACGCGAGCAAACGAAGACGGGAACCTCCACCATGTCCAGGCTATTCGCCGACTTGAAGTCTGCCGTCACATGTCATCTACGACAGACGGGAGGAGGCGCAGAACGGAAGGGTAAAAGTAAGAGAATGGAGGATGACTGGGGGGGGTTCTTCCCACGATTCGGAAGGTATCCTCCTCTTCCGGCAGCAAGGCCGCTGGCGTGCAATCGTCTAGCCAATCAGAAGTACCTTGATCTCCGTTTGAAGCATAAGGTCTCAGCCATTGCTTAACAATGACGCTGCGGATCCTCGGAACCCGTACCAACACCAATCGATTTTGAGTTCATCAAAGCCGCAGGAGCCCTCGCGGAAGTGCATTTGAAAATAGTGGTAGTAAATGAGGAGCCCGATAACCTATCAGCTTTAAATACACTCCGTGAGTGACAGAGTGAAGCAGCGGAACGACCGCCAATCTAATACACGGAGACGATAATAGCATTACAATGGACAGGCGGCGCAAAGTACACCAGCGGTGGGAGAGCGGATGCCTGTAACCGACTATAACCTAAGCCAGGAATCTAAGCCCGGCACAAGCAATACAGAGCGTGTCGTGAGAGACCGGTGACGCAGCCAACGGAAGCTTGTCACAGTACTGTCTAAGGGAGTACACAAGGATCCACCAAGACATAAAACAAGTGAGAGCAACCGCTATTCATGCTGATAGCTCTTAAGCATGTCCCATAGTTCCCATAGTATTAGTGGTCGACTCGAATTAATGCTACCCCATTATAATGACTTTGGAGTACCCTCAGCTCTCTCTCCATCGGATGATTACATGAGCCACGGGGGACGTCTCCTTAAAGAGTTGCATTACCGCCAGTCAGTGCTTTTATACTCCTAGTGCCCTTCCTGCTTTCCCCGCAGCCTTCTGCCCTCTTGCTACCCTACGCAGACTGACATTGACCTAAAATCCCTGCCCTTCAATGTGCCTTGCCCCTTGGATCCTGTCCCCAATAATTTATTATTTTGCAGCTTCTCTTGCCAGCCGTTAGCATATCTAATGGCCCTTAACAGCCTTTAGACTCCTGAAATTTTCATTATTCCCCTCGCTAGCCTACGCATGGCAGATTCCCCAGCTCAAGGAGCCACTACATGGCAGCGCGCCCTTCAAGCCATATCCCCAGGACAACCCAGAATGCAACATGGGGATGGGGAACCGCAACGACATGACTGCAGGAGTCAGCATCAGCAGGAGTCCACATTTCCATATTTGGAGGAGGAGCACCGGGGCAGTGATGGCAGTGGTGGTGGCGTTTATATGTTTGGTAGATTGGTTGAGGGGCGAGCCCATCCTCTATACTCCACAGGTTGATACCAGGGTTTAGGGTTCAGGCTTTCTACTCCGCAGGTTTGTATCCAATCCATTCTTCCCCTTATCTCCCCATCGCCATCGCACCCCTCCACACCCCTCCTTCTTGCCACTATCGCACCCCTCCCCACCCTTCACCCCGCTTTATCCCCACTCACCTCTCACAACCCTTCCGCTTTCCTCCCATTGCCATCGCACCCCTCCCTCACCACACTCATCCCCTCTTTTCTCGCTCACCATTCACTCACTCACTCATCTCACTCACTCAGACCCTTCCCTCAATCCTCCCTCCCTCCCCTCCCTCGCACCTTTCCCCCTTTCTTCCTATCGCCATCGCAACCCTCCCACCCCGCTCATCCCTCCCTCCCTCACCCGACCTTTCCCTCAATCTTCTCCCTCCCTCACATGCACACAGCGCTGCCAGCAGACAGGGACACAAGCTGCCCCCTCCCTCACCCCGTTCCCTCCCTCCCTCACATGCACACAAGCGCTGCCAGCGACAGACAATGCCGCCCCCTGCCTCACCCCACTCAATCCCTCCCTCCCTCACCTGGGCCCCTCCCTCCCTCCCTCCCTCAGATGCCCACAAGCCCTGCCAGCAGACAGACCCATTGCCGCCCCCTCCCTCACCCCGCTCAATCCACCTCCCTCACCCGAACCCTTCCTCCCTCCTTTCCTCACAACAAAACCTTCCTCCCTCCCTCCCTCCCTCACATGCACACAAACGCTGCCAGCAGACAGACACATGTCGCCCCCCTCCTCAACCCGCTGATCCCTCCCTCCCTCCCTCACATGCACACAAGCGCTGCCAGCATACAGTCACATGCCGCTCCCTCCCTCACCCCGCTCAGTCCCTCCCTCCCCCCCCTCACATGCACACTAGCACTGCCAGCAGACAGACACATGCCGCTCCCTCCCTCACCCGCTCAAATCCCTTCCTCCCTTCCTCACACACACACAAGCGCTGCCAGACAGACAGACACATGCTGCCCCCTCCCTCACCCTGCCCAATCCCTCCCTCCCTCACATGCACACAAGCGCTGCCAGCAAACAGTCCACGACTAGCCCCCTCCCTCACCCCGCTCAATCCTCCCCCCCTCACATGCGCACAAGCACTGCCAGCAGACAGTCACATGCTGCCCCATGCCCCACTCCGCTCAATCCCTCCCTCACCTGGACGCTTCCCTCAATCCCTGTCTCCCTCCATCACATGCACACAAGCGTTGCCGGCAGGCAGACACAAGCCGCCCCCTCCCTCCCCTAACTCAATCCCTCCCTCCCTCCCTCACCCGGAACTTTCCCTCAATGCTTCCTCCCTCCCTCACATGCACACAAGCGCTGCCAGCAGACAGACATAGGGGGTCGCTTGCGTCTTTTCTGGGGGTACGGCATTATTAATTAAGTAAAACCTATGCAGTAACATGATGTACGGAACATCGTTTGTGGTGTAATAGCATCATATCCCCGGCTAGCACATCACGAAGTGGTCTGCAATGTAAGCAAATGATTAGTATATATCCTGAATTGATCGAATCCACAATGTAGTTCATGTGCATACAATGGCATCCAGGCATGCACACAAAACGAACTTGCACGCATACACACACACAACACAGCAAATAGTGCATGGAAGCCACGAAGGCCTTGGAGGCGTCACAAACACAGACACTTACAGCGTTGTCATACATACATTTGCATGGTTTGCAATGTAAGCAAATAATGAGCATATATCCTGAATTGATTGATCCGGTCCACAATGTAGTTCATGTGCATACACTGGCAGTCAGGCAAGCACACTTACGGAACTTGCACGCATACATACACACTCACCACATCACAAAGTTCATGGAAGCCAAGAAGGCCTCAAAGGCGTCACATACACAGATACGTACAGCATTGTCGTACATGAACACACATACTTGCACACACACACATGCACACACACATACACATACCCAAATGCATGGAAGCTAAGTAGGCATGAGCAAAAAGCTAGGAGAGTCCAGTCTTACCTGGCAGGCCACATGCATGGACGAGAGCTACTGCAGCATCACTGGCTGTTTTCTTGAACATAATCTTCTTTCCTCCACGACCTTCATTTGGATCCACGATGTACTCGCGAACGAAGCTCTCATCAGTCTGGAACGCGGCCAGTCAGGCCGCCTACTGGCTTGCAAGACAGACCACTGGTTAAGCTAATAGTCAAGTTTGTATTCGGATATTGTCTAGGGCCCATTTCGGACTTGGGGATTCGCAGGACCTGGTTCTGCAATCGCCGCATATCAACATCCATGCGCCCCCCCCCCCCCCCCCCCCCCCCCCCCCCCCCCCCCCCCATTCTGGTGAAGGAAAGCTAACAAGAATGATAGCCTAATGACGGTAACGATTAGGAGACAAGAGCAGATCGAGATAACTGAGCAAGATAAATCGCGAGTGATTAGGACAGAAAATGTGTAGGGTCGGGGCTAATCACTAACTTACAGCACTACAACAAGAGTGTCGACGAATAGCTGTCTTTCTTTTGCTACAACAGCTCCGAGGAGACTGACAGGCTTGACGCATCAGATATGGGTGAGGTCAACGCCACGCTGCACAGGGTAGGGTTTTCAAAACGTCCGACGAGAAAACGTCCGATTAACTTGACACGACGAAACCCCCTATGCCTAGTCAGCGGGAAGATTAGATGAAAGCAGTACGCGAATCAGATTAGAAGATAGATTCGCAGGCGCCAGCTCAGTCGTTCGCAGGCGATAGCGTGTTTATTCGCTGGCAACAGCGTGGCGCCAGTACCCTAGGTATCTCTCTTAGTTATCTTACTTGACAGGAGGGAAAGCTTAAAGCTCTGGCTTAAAGCAAGCTAGAAAGAACTCACTCACTGAGACATCTGTTTACCGGCTTCTAGCTCCGTAGTACTGCATAAATATAGCGCGCAGCTTATCAACTTCAAGTAGGTAAGCGTTTGATATGGTATTTGACGTTGGTGAGTGCTGCCAGGTAAAGGCTCCCAAAGATGATCGGGTACGCGTCGGTGGCACGCAATGAGTCGATATCCCACTCCGGACCCATTGTTGAGGTCCTGATAATCTGGAGAATAGATATCCGGACAGTCGTGGAACCGCGTGCGCTGCGTACCCGCATGCGCTGCGTCCCTGGTATCTGGCGCCTGTTGCCTGCGGTGCCCCCCCCCCCCCCCCCCCCCCCCCCCCCCCCCCCATCCGATTTTGTATCGGTATCCTTACTGTTGGTCTCTTGCTCTCGTGCATTGCGTTTGAACTGTCTGCCCCGATCTGAGTGCGCTGACGGGGGCAGAGCGCAGTATCATCTGATAGTTCGAGTCCCACCCTCAACGGCACGCCTCCGAACTCAACGAGACTAGCTCGAACTCGTCCAATATCCAGTAACTGGTTCGCCCAGGCAGTGCTCTTCGTCATACGCCAAGTCATCGACGTCCTGTTGCTGGGGTTCTGACTTCACATTATACCATTATACATGCATACCCCATCCCCCGAAAGGTCCATAAGTGCCTCATACATATCATCCTCCGATCAGGTTACTTCATGACGCGTGCTATTGCGCGCTAGCGCGCAAAGTTCTGGAGCCTGGCTGCGCGATTGAAGCAATTTTTGACTCCCTCTAGGAGCAGCGTGCGTATTTTCGTTTACAGTTTAGTCAAAAGCGCAACCGCAAAGGAGGCGGTTGCGCTTTTGAAGCAACCCAAAATGACAAAATGTAGTACCCTGCCTCCGATGGTTGCACAGTGTGTATATTCTTCACCTACTAGAATTTCAGCAATTTTGCCTGTACAACAAACACCCACACGGCTGCATAGCCTGCACAGCTGGCACATTTGAAGTCCAACAAGGCACCATGACTATGTCCCCCTCCCCCTCCCCCTCCCACTCCCACTCCCACTCCCACTCCCACTCCCACTCCCACTCCCACTCGCCATCATCATCATCATCATCATCATCACCATCATCTGATTGGGCATCACCTGTCCCTCCGATAGTCGCTTGAGACGTGCCTAGGACTTGTTTTACCGAGCCCCTTCCAACTGTCAGGTTCATACTCCTATCTGCATGGTTATTGACCACCCCAGTGTTGCTCAACACGTAGCACAATACTAACAACTCATCTACCCATTCCTTCAGGTTAACCAGTGACTTCAAAATGTCGACTGGCTTTGGATTGGTATCTACCGCCATCCAGGAATGCAGCTCTTACAACTCTGGTCTTTTCTTGCCAGGTAAAATCGTCCCCCCTGTCAATGACATGTCCCCCTGTCTATGACTTGTCCCCCCAGGTCAATGACTTGTCCCCCCCTGTCAATGACATGTCCCCCCCCTGCCAATGACTTGCCCCCCCCCCTCCCCCCCCTGTCAATGACTTGTCCCCCCCTGTCAATGACTTGTCCCCCCCTTTCAATGACTTGTCCCCCCCTGTCAATGACTTGTCCCATAGTCAATGACTTGTTCCCCTGTCTGTCAATCACAAGTCAAACACTAAACCCTTAGGACCCTGGAACCCTAAACCCTAATGACTTTTCCCCTGTCTGATCGATCACAAGTCAAACCATAAACCCTGATAAATTATCTCCCTGTCTGATCAATCAGTCCTCCCAAAAATAACAAAAGTCAACAACTCATCCCCCAAGGATTTAAAATGCGCACGAGAGTTTGAGTAGTCCGAGAGGAACATACGCAACACCAGCTATTTGCAGAATATCCCTACCAAATAAGTGCAGTCTTAAACCAGCTCTATTTGGCCTGAGAAGTTGTTTAAAAAAGAAACCAACCTGCTTTAAACTAGTAGCTTGAGCCGTTTCATATGACACAAACGCCGTTTACAGCTGGTTTATATGCAACAACAGCAATTTGCAGGCAATTCGCAAGCGGATAAGTGTCCGAGGCAGGTAAGAGGTCAACCTTCCAAAATTACAAAAAGTCAACAACTCATCCTCCTCTATTCCCCTCCCAGGAACTATAGGAGGGGACGAGGACAAGAAGGCAGAGCAAGCCTACAGCCTATCCAATGCCAGCAAATATGGCATGAACGATAGGAGGTCTTACCGCAGGTCTTTGGATGATGTTTCTAGTGGCACCTCTGCACCAACCTCAGCAACTGACACAGGAAGCTGTAACCACAACAGGGCTAGACAAGGTCCGGCTGAGAACCCCTCGCACCGTCCCAAGCAAAATTCCTTTAGGCGGGGGTCCGTAACCTCAGCAACTGACATGGCACTTTATTGTTCTCTTGATATTTTGGGTGGCATTTCCCTGCCCACCCACGCATCCCAAAAGGCGCGTTCAGTGGCCACCTCCCCTTATCTCCATATGAAGGGCTCGAGAGAACACCCCATGATCAAGGCGAGAGGCGGCATCCCCCAATCTCCCAGAGGGAGTAAGAACCAATCCCCCAGGGGGGTTAAGATGTCGCCCTTTGAGGTGATGCTAGTGGGAGCAAGGGACTTTCAGTCCAGGGGTATCATGTGCAGCAGCCCTCAAGTGTCAGGCTCCAGAAATGGGCACAGCCAGCGCACGAGTGCACGCAGCCCTTTCCGGGAGACAACTGAGCAGAGACTGGCATTGGGCACATACTCCTACAGCAGCAGCAGCAAATCCTTATTTGCTCATCCTAGACTTCAGGCCGAAGACCAGACTAAGAGTAGGGGTAGGAGCTTGAGGATCCTTGAGCAGGCCTTGGAAGCAGAGTCCAACAGCTCCTCCAGCGTGTACAACAACCCGGATTCTCCTAACGCAAAATCGAGCATCCGCACACCTTTTTTGAATGGAGTGCCAGGGGGGGAGAAGCCAATGGAGACCAACTGCCGGCCCATCCATACTATCAGTTCGTCTTTAAGTGTCACGCTGCCTTCGGACTCCGTCGACCACAGGATATCCCCTGTCAAGGATGTTTTTTATGCGAGGTTCTCTGGCGCTTCTGATGCTGCGGGATGCTCTCCTGCATCAGAGATGTGGAGCATGATCCCTGGCAGGGAGCAAGTGGCCCAGGCAGGAGATGGTCGGGTGGAGGGAGCGCATGCAGGAACTAGATCATCAGCAGCCCCTTCAGTGATCGCAGAGAATCTGGTGGAGCCATGCAAGGGGATCATATCAGAACCCACGGAGGAGGGGCTGGTGGTGGCGGCTGAGAGGAAGGTGGAGGGGGAGGTACATCAAGAAAAGAAGAGCCTTTCCCTTGTGGCCAATTAACAGGAAGCTGAAGAAAATTGTGTCCAAAGGGGCCCGTGTGCTTACGTGGCCGAAGTAACGATAAAGGTACGTTTGGTACTCAGGCTTGGTTAGTACAGTAGTGCCAGCTTTGACTGACAGGTTGGGGGATCGAACATGTTGCAAGGTTCACGATTTCCGCCTTGAAAGAGGTCGAGAACATTCCACTGTGCTGTCATGTGGTAGTACAAGCTCAGGCACAGTAGTGGTAGGGAAAGCAAACCCCACAGTTACCATTCCTCAGTGTAAGCAAACGGTAAGGTTCCTTTAAACTCACTCTCCTTGGCAAGGCGTAACAATTTACGATTTTTGGCAGAGCCCCCCCTTCTTGGGGGCAGGATCCCTCAGATTCACCCTGTTATCCGTCTGTGCGACCGACCGACAGAAAAGACGAAGCCTGACACATCAGCCAACTGTCTCATAACTAACTAGCTTCGTCCAGCTCCAGTCCGTTGCCACCTTTTGTTCTGTTGCCTACAGTCTCCGCCAATTTTCCGTGTCGCTTGCGACCCTGCATAGGAGTTGTTGGTACAAAGTTGGCTACCCTGACATCACATTATATTATGTTATACTGTTGTAGCTGGGTTTGTAACCAACCAACCCATCCACTCACCAACTAACCCACTCATCAACCCACCCACTCACCAACCCACACACTCACCAACCCACACACTCACCAACCCACACACTCACCAACCCACCCGAACACAAACCCACACACTCACCAACCCACTCATCAACCCACACAATCACAAACCCAACAACTCACCGACCCAACCAATCAACAACCCACCCACTCACAAACCCACCCACTCACAAACCCACCCACTCACCAACCCACCCACTCATCAACCCACCCACTCACAAACCCACACACTCACAAACCCACACACTCACAAACCCACACACTCACAAACCCACACACTCACAAACCCACACACTCACAAACGCAACAACTCACCAACCCAACCAATCAACAACCCACACACTCACCAACCCGCCCACTCACCAACCCACACACTCAGCAACCCACCCACTCACGAACCCACACACCAATCCACCCACTCACAAACTCAACAACTCACAAACCCAACACATTACCTACCCAGCCACTCAACAACCAGCCCACTCACCAACCCTCTCACCTTTCCACACACTCCCCAATCCTCCCACTCACCAACCCAACAACTCACCAACCCAACCAATCACCAACCCGTCCACTAACCAACCCACCCGATCAGCAACCAACCCACCCACTCACAAACCCACTCACCAATCCACTCACTCACCAAACCACCAACTCACCAACCCAACCAATCACCAACCAATCACCAACCCACCCACTCACCAACCCGCCCACTAACCAACCCACCCACTCAGCAACCCACCCACTCACCAACCCACCAATTTACAAACCCGCCAACTCACAAACCCAACCAATCACCAACCCAACCCATCACCAACCCACCCACTCACCAACCCACCCACTCGCAAACCCATCAACTTACAAACCCGCCAACTCACAAACCCACTCAGCAATACACCCACTCACCAACCCAAAGACTCACCAGCCCAACAAATCACCAACCCAACAAATCACCAACCCACACACTCACCAACTCACACACTCACCAACCCAACCACACACCAACCCAACCACTTACCAACCCTCAAATCCCCAACCCACACACTCACCAACCCATACACTCACCAACCCAACCACACACCAACCCAACCACTTACCAACCCTCAAATCACCAACCCACACACTCACCAACCCACACACTCACCAACCCAACCACACACCAAACCAACCACTTACCAACCCACACACTCACCAACCCACACACTCACCAACCCACACACTCACCAACCCAACCACACACCAAACCAACCACTCACCAAACCAACCACTCACCAACCCATACACTCAGCAATCCACACACTCACCAACTCACCCACAAATCACCTACTTTAGCCAACCACTCACCAACTCACACACTCACCAACCCCCACACTCACCAACCCACCCACTCACCAACCCGCACCACTCACCAACCCACCCACTCACCAACCCACCAACTCACCAACCCACCCACTTACCAACCCACCCACTCACCAACCCAACCGCTTACCAACCCACACAATCACCCAACCACCCAATCACCAACCCACACGCTCACCAACCCACACACCAATCTACCAACTCACCAACCCAACCACTCACCAACCCACGCACTCACCAACCCACCCACTCACCAACCCACAAACTCACCAACCCACCCACTTACCAACCCACACACTCACCAACCCAACCGCTTACCAACCTACACAATCACCCAACCACACAATCACCAACCCACACACTCACCAACCCACCCACTCACCAACCCACAAACTCACCAACCCACCCACTTACCAACCCACACACTCACCAACCCAACCGCTTACCAACCCAACCACTCACCCAACCACCCAATCACCAACCCACACGCTCACCAACCCACACACCAATCTACCAACTCACCAACCCACACACTCACCAACTCAACCACTCAACAATCCAACCACTCAACAGCCCATACACTCAACAACCCACCCACTCATCAACCCAACCGCTCACCAACCCAACCTCTCTTCCTCTGCCTGTCTCAGAAGACCATCCGTGAATCTGCCCGTTTGCGATTGCCACGTTCTGCCAAGTTATGCCATGTTGCCACGTTGTTTTCCAAAGAGGTCCCCCGATGAAACCCCTGGGCCGTGTGATCTATGTGTAGGGTTCAGAGTTTAGGGCTAACCTCGGACCAAATTAGCCCAATTAGGGCTATGAGCTAAATTAGCCCTAATGGCGCACAACTAATTTAGCTTAACACAGTCACATACATTTAGCCAAAACAACCCAGAAAAAGGGCCGTGTGTCTAGGAGAGTGTTGTTATGCATCCTACTGACCTTTGTGGCAATTGTGTATGATCTGATCACCATGAGTTCATAATGAAGTAGCTCATTACTGTGGGAGCGAACAAAGATCGCCGTATTATTAAATCAATGTGTTACATTGGAGGGAAATAAGCATAGAAGTGCATAACATAATATGGCAAAAATCCTGGTTGGATCTGTCCAATTTCTATACCACTGTTTATTTTGGGGGCTGCAACGGGCTACTACGGGCTGCATAGAGTACGTACGACAGGCTTTGTAGGACTGTATACGATGACATGCTATTTTTCTTCTCTTCACCTCTAACTAGCGCTATAATTACGGGCTTTATTAGAAGTACTAGTAGCGCTAAACTCCTACCCCCCCCCCACCCCCACCCCTCCCCTTCCCCTCCTAACCCTACCGTGAGTCACATTGACCACATAGTCAAAGCTTTTCTTTCCTCCTACAAGTATCAGCTTCTAGACAGATCATTGAGCCAACCACTGGGCTAAGCCCCAAGATTCCGATAGCATCGGACTTATGGTTTTGCCAGCTACCAGATGCACTATGCTGTTATAGGTTTGGCTGGGTAGCAAGCCATGGGAGCTTGATCCAGTGGATGGCTCAAAGATCTGCATAGAAGCATCTACTCGTAGCAGAAAAGTAGATGGGTAGCAAGCCATGGGAGCTGCTGCTGGTAGCTGAAAAGAAAAGCTATAAAACAAACCTAAACCCTAAAGCTTAATAATTCATCCCTAAATACTAATTCCTAACGGGACCACTTCCCTCTAATGGAATATAAGGGACCTCTTCCCTCCGATGGAATAAAATGGGGCTAATGTCCCCAGATGGAATGAAAGGGGCCTATGTCCCCTGATGGAATAAAATGGGGCTAATGTCCCCTGATGGAATAAAATGGGGCTAATGTCCCCTGATGGAATAAAATGGGGCTAATGTCCCCAGATGGAATGAAAGGGGCCTATGTCCCCTGATGGAATGAAAGGGGCCTCTTCCCTCCGATGGAATGAAAGGGGCCTATGTCCCCTGATGGAATGAAAGGGGCCTATGTCCCCTGATAGAATGAAAGGGGCCTATGTCCCCGTATGGAACGAAAGGGGCCTATGTCCCCGAATGGAACGAAAGGGGCCTCGCCCCTCTGATGGAATGAAAGGGGCCTATGTCCCCGTATGGAACGAAAGGGGCCTCGCCCCTCTGATGGAATGAAAGGGGCCTATGTCCCCGTATGGAACGAAAGGGGCCTCGCCCCTCTGATGGAATGAAAGGGGCCTATGTCCCCGTATGGAACGAAAGGGGCCTCGCCCCTCTGATGGAATGAAAGGGGCCCTCATGCGATATGATGGAATGATAGGGGCCTATGTCCATGTATGGAACGAAAGGGGCCTCACCCCTCTGAGTGAATGAAAGGGGCCCTCATGCAATATGATGGAATGATAGGGGCCTATGTACATGTATGGAACGAAAGGGGCCTCACCCCTCTGATGGAATGAAAGGGGCCCTCATATGCGCTATGATGGAATGATAGGGGCCTATGTCCCCGTATCGAACGAAAGGGGCCTCATCCCTCTGATGGAATGGAATTCGGACGTGGTTGACTTGGACTTAGTTAATGGTATGAAAGGGCCTATGTCCCGTGATAGAACGAAAGGGACCTCTTCCCCATATGGAATGAAAGGGGCCTATGTCCCCTGATGGAATGAAAGTAGCCCTCATATGTGCTCAGGTAGAATGATAGGGGCCTATGTCCCCAGATAGAATGAAAGAGACCTCTACCCTCTGATGGAATGAAAGGGGCCCTCCTATGCACTATGATGGAACGAAAGGGACCTCTTCCCCATATGGAATGAAAGGGGCCCTCCTATGCATTATGATGGAAGGAAAGGGACCTCTACCCTCTGATGGAATGTAAGGGGCCCTCCTATGCACTACGATGGAACGAAAGGGACCTCTACCCTCTGATGGAATGTAAGGGGCCCTCCTATGCACTATGATGGAACGAAAGGGGCCTCTGTCCCCATATGGAATGTAAGGGGCCCTCCTATGCACTATGATGGAATGATAGGGGCCTCTGTCCCCATATGGAACAGAAGGGGCCTATGTCCCATGATGGAATGAAATGGAACTCTTCCCTCGGATAAAAAAAGGGGCCTCCTATGCACTCTGATGAAATGGAAAAAGATAGAAAAACTTGTTTGAAACCGCCACTGTGCTCAGAGCTCAGCTCGCCGCGTGGCTTCTATGTCACGTGCTGTAGCCGCGGCAGCCTCGGACCTGAGTGCCCTACTGGCAAGCTCCTGGTCCTGAATGACCTTGGCTGCGGCTGCCTGTACTATAGCGATGATGGTAGCCTGAAGTGAGGCTAGCCTGTCTGCTTGGCTCGGGCTTGAGCCTCGGCCTCAACTTGGGACACAATAATGATAACGCTTGGTGGGGCGTGGTATTAAGGGAACATGTCGTACGCAGGCAGAGAACAGACTAACACCTGTACTGGACAAGCTACCATCGCGGTTGACAACGACCTGCAACGCTCAGGGTGACCGTAGGGGGAATCGAACCCCTGACCCCGCTTCGTTTCAGCGATTTGGTGTACCACTAGACCAATCGTAACACTGAAACAGGCTAACTTGGGACACACCTAGTGAGACCCGTTGCATGATCTGGCAACAGAGTGTTGCTCTGAGAGGGTCTCACAACAAGATTTGGTATTCTCCTTTGGTATTCTGGTATCTTAGTTGTTGTATTTTCATGTTTGGCATGAGTTCGTTCATGTTTGGCATGAGGTGGTTCATGTTTGGCATGTGGCTGTTCATGTTTGGAATGTGGTAGTTCATGTTTGGCATGAAGTCTTTTGTGTTTTGCATGAGGTCCTTCATGTTTGGCATCTGGCCTTCTGTGTTTTGCATGAGGTCGTTCATGTTTGGCATATGGCCTTTTGTGTTTTGCATGAGGTTGGTCGTGTTTGGCATGTGGTAGATCGTGTTTTACATGTGGTCGTTCATGTTTGGCAAGTGTTTTTTTGTGTTTTGCATGAGGTCGTTTATGTTTGGCATGTGATTATTTTTGTTTTGCATGTGGTCGTTCATGTTTGGCATGTGGTATTTTGTGTTTGGCATGAATACGTTCATGTTTGGCATGTGGTCGTTCATGTTTGGCATTTGATCTTTTGTGTTTTGCATGAGGTCGTTCATGTTTGGCATGTGATCTTTTGTGTTTTGCATGAGGTCGTTCATGTTTGGCATGTGATCTTTTGTGTTTTGCATGAGGTCGTTCTTGTTTGGCATGTGGTCGTTCATATTTGGCAAGTGATATTTTGTGTTTGGCATGAGGTCGTTCATGTTTGGCATGTGATCTTTTGTGTTTGGCATGAGGTCGTTCATGTTTGGCATGTGGTCGTTCATGTTTGGCATGTGATATTTTGTGTTTTGCATGAGGTCGTTCATGTTTGGCATGTGGTCGTTCATGTTTGGCATTTGATCTTTTGTGTTTTGCATGAGGTCGTTCGTGTTTGGCATTTGATCTTTTGTGTTTTGCATGAGGTCGTTCATGTTTGGCATGTGGTCGTTCATGTTTGGCAAGTAGTATTTTGTGTTTGGCATGAAGTCGTTCATGTTTGGCATGTGGTCTTTTGTGTTTTACATGAATTCGTTCATGTTTGGCATGCGGTCGTTCATGTTTGGCTTGTGGTCGTTCATGTTTGGCATGTGATATTTTGTGTTTGGCATGAGGTCGTTCATGTTTGGCATGTGGTATTTTGTGTTTTGCATGAAGTCGTTCATGTTTGGCATGCGGTCGTTCATGTTTGGCATGTGATATTTTGTGTTTTGCATGAGGTCGTTCATGTTTGGCATGTGGTCGTTCATATCTTGCACGAGGTCCTTTAGCACGTTTCTTGGCCTTGTCAAGCTGGATCCACTCATGGTCATAGTAGTTGATGTACTTGGGTAAAAGTAGTGCCGTTGGACATTGTGTCCGAGCCAGAAAGCTTATGTCAAAGTACGTGCTAGGCAAGAGGTCGTACAACAACGTTCAGCTTAGATCTTGAGGCTTAGTGAACTTACAGATATGTTTTCCTTACTGGGTCAGGAACTTGAACTTGAACATGAGCTTGGTTACATAGCTTCAGCCCAGCAATTTGGTTGCTCGCTGTCTTCGGTAGTAACAACATATTACCAGAAAATGTAAACGCGGACAAATTACTTTTTCGTTTCTTCTTCTCCGGGACAGTAGCCCAGGCCTTTCAATTTTGTCAGGCCGGTCGATTGTTTCTGAGAATGGGGCTATAATGGCATGATTCATGGCTATGTTCTAACCAATTTTCAGGTCATTCTGAGCACCTCATTTTTGTGTGTGTGTTGGGGGGGGGGGGGGGGGGGGGGGGGGGGGGGGGGGGAGGGGGGGCAGCCCTCCTCAGGTTTGCCGTCCTTACGGTCAACGATTTATTCCAAGCGCCAATACATAACCTCAGCCATTGAGCCCATGTAGGTGATATATTGAGTTCATTAAGGACCAAGTCGGCAGAGGTTTTATCTCTAACGACAAGAGCCCGTTTGATGAACTTTTAATGAATGGTCTCACATTTTCGAGGGAGGAGTATATTACCTAGACGGTCAGGAGCCCACACTTCACACCCGTACTTCTGGATAGGTTGGATAAGTGTATGCCATGAAGGTAACTTCGAATGTTGGTATTTGCGAGATCCATTGCGTTGCACCGTTTCCAGAGTGCATGAGTATCCCTGTATGCGGCAACACGTCTTTCACCGGCAGCGAGTGTGCCACCATTCCTACCGCGTTTCCCCTTTACAGATAATTCCTAATAAGTAAACCAACTCCTCCTGAATGGGCATGCTATCAGCAATAGGAAAGAAAAAATCGAAAAATGAAAAAAACAATGAAGAGAGATAAAAGTGATTTGTTCGTGTTTACATTTTCCTGGTTATAATTTGCTTACTGCCGAAGACGGCGAGCAGCCAAATTGCTGGCTGGGGCTATGTAACCAAGTTCAAGTTTAAGTTATCATCAATTCTGATACCTTCCACTTCACCACATTTCTCGGTAAAGTTCAAGTTCAAAGAAATTCTCCAATTGGTCAATAAAGAGACAAAATAAAATTATCATCCAAGTTGCCTACGTTACATTACATTACATTACATGTTAAAGTCTACTTGACACCGCGAGGGTGTATGAGACTCTGTGCTTTAAACAAAAAGAAAAAGCACCCACAAAGCAAAAAACCCCATTACATCAGGGGTGTGTCGAGGACAAACAAACCAAACTCCCAACCACCGTTTTGGTGGCGTAGGTATTAAACCCCTTAGAGCAGGACCCAGATCTCAACCACTTACAGTGGCGGAGGTAAGAAGCTAACAAATGAGAAGGTAACGGTAGGTAATCATAAGCATATAGGTTGCATAAGTATATCATATTACATTGTCATAGACAGGCCAGTCCGCCAGTGTTGACCCAAGAAAAAACCCTATCCACAACTTCCAGGGGGGTGGGGGGGTCTTCCAACTACCTGCAAGTGGGTACATGCAAGTTGGCAACGCCATTCGAACTGAATCATCGGTGTCGCTGCTTTGCGTCTGGAGACCCACCTCCTGGGGTGAAATTCCTTTCACAACTTCAAAATAAAAGGTCAAAACTCACACAACGGTTAATAAAACGGGGGGGTGGGGTGGGGTGGGGTGGGTGGGGGGGGGCTGGAATTGGAAGACGTTAAGCAGCACAGAGTTGAACTACATTTTTCAGAGTTACATTACATTTACCAGAGTTACATTAGATTGCCATAGATAGGTCAATGTTGGCCCATGATAATACCACACCCTTACAGCCGGGTGGGACTTCCTTTCATCTAGCAAACGATGTACCGTATGCATTTTGGGAAAAATCATTGAATTTATTTTTCACTGTAGCAAGAACTCAGGGCCCCGTCGATAAAACAATTGTTTGGGGCTCAGTTCATCAGTGATTTTTCGTGAAAGCCCCTCCTGCCATGGTTGGGCAAGTCCCTTTAGCCTATTTTCTCTACCCCTGGACTGTTACAACTACTATGCATATGTACCAAGGCTGCAGTACGGTATTGAACAAGCTTGGGATAGGGCTTCTGCTGCTTCTGCTTCAACACAATCCCCTCCTAGTGATCTTGATTGCCCGAGGTTGGGACTTGGGATATTGTTTTTAGAAAGAGGATCGCTATGGTGTCCTTAACTTCACGTCCTGTGAGTAACTGTATTACACGGGTGTAACAATTTCAATTTCAATTTAGAAAGAGGATACGTAACATAAACTCAGCAAATCACTGCCGAGACAGGACAGTAGCACAGCCTGCCGACCATCAAATTTTATAACAGGAAGCACGAGGGTTTTGAAGGCACCCCCACAAAACTAAAAATTGAAAATGAAAAAGAAAGATTGCAAGGGGCTCATGTCCTAGCAGTGAAACAACACCGCCCTAAAGTCGGACTCGAGAACCCACCCGCCGTCTTCCGGCAGCGGGGCTCGAACTTCGGGGGAAATGCGGAGGGCCTAGCTGCCCCATCAAATCATGAGCCCATCCAAACATGTGGAGGGCCTCACATCCCGTTTCGATAACTGGCTGAATGGTAAAGCACGTTGAAGCAAGAAGGTGCGGGGTCCGAATCCCTCCGGGTAAGCTTTAGTGTACGAGTTCGCTGTCAACTGTCATGGTAGCCTTGTCCGGAAAAGTAGCAGCCCGTTATCTACCGCCAGAAGACGGACCACCCTTATTACCATGCCCCATCAGGCATTATCATTACTTTTGAGGGCCTAGGTGTCGGAAAGGCTGAGATCTAGTTCTAGAGTGTGGATGTAATGCAGATCATCAATGTTCATCTTCTTGCACACATGCTCCCAACCAAACTTATGGTAGGCCTAGCTGCCAGAATGGCTGAGATCTAGTCCAAGAGAGAGGATGCAGATGAGACCATTGTCCACTTGTTCCCATCCAAACTTGTAGTAGGCCTAGCTGTCAGAATGGCTGAGATCTAGTTCTAGAGAGTGGATGCAATACAGCCTGTCGCTATTCACCTTCTTGCTCACATACTCCCATCCAAACTTATAGTAGGCCTAGCTGTCAGAATGTTATGATACGATATATAGTCGTATCATACCCAACTGCCTGGACCGCCCAACCGGCTAGGATGGCTTCCTGCCAGGTCCAGGAGCCGGGTTCCCGCCAGGCAAGGCCGGGGTGTAGAACCTAACCTACACCCTGCTATACACGCAGACGGCTACAAGAGTAGGCGTCCCACTTGTAAACTATCGTCTTACCAAATAACAGGTTAGGGTGAATCACGTCCCTGCGCCCACTCTCATCACACGAGTCACGTAGTAGTGCTCATCAGCTCTCATCACACGAGCCGAGCAACAGTCTTGCAGTATTGTGCGCATTCCATCCTGAAGACAACCAAGACTTGATGCGCAATCTCAATCTTGAAGACTAAGCCCCTGCGTGGCTTCCTACCGTTTTGTTACCTCTCTCCCACTACTTAGACTCTCTCCTTCCCTTTCCTTCGCCCCTCTCCAAGTTGCCACCTTCCATCGCTCCCTCTCCTCCCCTTCCTTCGCTTCCCCCCCCCCCCCCTCCCCTCCCCAATCGCTAACCCATGGCTCAGCAACCTCCTGCTGCGCAACCACCTGCGGAGCCTCTTCCTCGGACGCTCCCCTTCCGTCAGCCAATCTCCAACTTCACCAAGCTAGGACCTCCAGCATGTTCACATCTGCACAAAACAGAAATGCACAAGGCACCGCACTCATCTCCCCTCAAGCATTCAACACCATGGTAGTAACAGGACTTCGGTCCAGGCCTGAGTTTGATGGGTTCCGCAATTCTGCGTGGATTAGTAGCAATCTACATGATCCCCACCAATTGGCTGGGGACCTCACCTCATATGCTCATGTCAACGGGCTTTCATCCCATGTCCCTGCCGCATCCTCACACTTCCCCGCTGCTGACCACGACACTGTCATGTTCGCAAAAGCAGACACCATATGCCATAACTGTGGGGGGGCGGGGCACTTAGCTAGGCACTGCTCTAGTGACCCGCGACCGCGTCTAGATTCACGTCTAGATCCACGTCTAGATCTGCGACCACGTCTAGACCAATCATCCACTCAACCTCAAGCATCCACCTCACAGCGTCAAGAGCCCCCTGGGGACTCCCGCACCAAATATCCTAATACTCGCGGACGAACAGGCCGTCGTGATCGGCCACGTGGCTATGCCAATGTTGCTGCAGATGAAATCTCTGGTGAGTCAGACTCTGACCCAGATGATTTTGCTACCGTCGCATTCATGGTGCACGCTGACGATGACGCTGGTATGCTTGACCTCGACCTCGAAGATACCTCGGGTAAAGATTGGAATGAAAAATTCGGGAAACACCCCTCGTCATATGACTGGGGTACATCAGGACACGACACGATGATGCCTGCCTCGCCCTCGAATCCCTTCTCCCGCCCCGTTCTCTATCGCAGCTGGGTTATTGACACTGGTGCCACTAGACACATGACTAGCAACAGGCAGCTTCTAAAACACATCAAGCTGCTCCCTAGACCCATTAAGATCCGTACTGCTAGCAACCACCAACTCATCTGCACTCACTCGGGCACCGCTAGGATTCCGGGGCTCAGGGGGGGAACCATCCTGTTGTACGACGTCTTGCTGTCACCTGACGAAGGTACACCCAACCTCTTCAGTGTCAGCAAGGCGCAGTCCATCAACACCAGCCTCGAGATAAATCTCACACACTCCTGCACAACCTTTACCATGGGAAACACCCACATCTTGACTGCACAAAAGCTCAAAAAACCTTTACATGGTACCCACTAGCCCATTCGACCACAGACAGTTTGACAAAGAGACCGGTCGTGAACCGGGGTGCCCCGACTTCCCACTAGACACTACTAGTGACTTGCGCACGTCCTACACTCCCATCCGCTCAGGCTTAAATGGTCACTCACCCATGCCCCTTTGCCTTGCCGCAGTTGCTCGCGATTCGCCGCAATCTGCGGCACTATGGCACGCCAGATACGGACACCTGTCCTATGGGGGGCTTGCACAGTTAGTCACCAACCAACAGGTGATTGGAATTAAAATCGATCGTAGAGCTTTCGCTTCTCAGTCGAAAGTGCCCTGTGAGCCCTGCATCATGTCGAAAATGGATAGACCACCACACCCCATCTCAACCATCAAGCACTACACCCGCCCTCTAGAGCTCATACACCTAGACCTTAGTGGAAAGATAAGGATCCCCAGCCTGAATAGCTCCCTGTACTTCCAGGCCATGCAAGATGAACACTCAGGTGTCACATTCCACTCCACTAAATCCTCAGTAGCCAAGCAAACCATAGCTGAACTCACACGGTGGGAGAACATTACCCAAAGAAAGATAGGAAGCATCCAGATTGACAACGGTTCCGAATATGTTAACCACACTTTTGAGGACTGGTGCAAGTCTAAGGGCATCACCATGAGGAAGACAGTCCCTGATAACCCCTCCTCCAATGGATCTGCTGAAAGACTCAACAGAACTTTGCATGAAAGAGCCACCGCATTCCTCTATGACTCCAAATTTCCAGCACCCTTCTGGGCTGAGATGGTCAACAATGCTAACATCATCAGAAATGTCTCACCCACTGCATCCCACCCCACCAAGACTCCCTTTGAACTCTTCCATGGCCGTAAGCCTAAGGTTCATTTCTTGCGAACCATTGGGTGCACGGCATACGTACATGTCCCCAAGGAAGACAGAACACACAAAATGGCTCCCTCTGCACAAATTGCACGCCTTGTAGGCTACTCCCTAGACAGAAAAGCATATAGGGTAGTGTTCCCCAACAACATGATCAAAGAAGTCAGGGATGTTACCTTCAATGAATCCGAGAACCTTGCAGGCACCAAGGGTTTTGCAGGACCTGACGATAAAATCATTGGTGTGTTCCATGATATTCCATGCCACGAGCCCGGTATTCAACAAACACCACAACCTCATGCAACACAACGCCCCACTGTCCACTGGGGCCCCATGTCACAGATTCCATCAGACACCTCGCACAACACCACCATAGACCAACCCTCTAGTGTTGCTCAGAATGAGGATGCTGAATCAGGACATGACTCACCACCTGCATCCCCAACACTCACCCAGAGTCCCCCAACCGCTTCTCAAGGTTCCCCACCTCACACCTCACCAGCTCAGCAAGATACTCCCTCTTCATCACCATCTGACCCACCTGGACCACCAGATCCTGATCAGTTACTGACTCTACCCATTTCTCCACATTCAGTACATGAGCCCAGCCGTGCACCTGGTGGACCAGATCAGAGCCAACTGGCTCCTAGAGCAGCAACAGGATCCAGCCTGGACCCTCAACTGGCGTTGTCACCAACCAGAGTGGCACGACGATCTGATCCACCTCTACATTCTCCTGTAGCACCTGCTGCCCCTACAAGGAGGGTGACCATGTCAATGAAGTTCCAGCTGAGCCCGGATTTGCGCCCAGATCTACCTAATCTGAACCCTGACCAGGAACCTAATCTGAGCCCTGCTCTGAGCTCTGCTGCAGAGATGGACCTTGACGAGCCAGCGTTCTTCACCATCAATGATGATATCCCTATTCCCAAATCGTACAAGGCCGCCATGGCTGGTGAACACAAGGAGTTCTGGGCAGCAGCATGTCAAGCTGAGATTGACTATTTGGGTGATATGAAGACCTGGATCCTCCAAGATTTGCCCCCTGGCTTCAAAGCCATTGGCACTAAATGGGTCTTCGATATCAAGTACAACCTGGATGGAACCCTCAACCGGTTCAAGGCCAGACTTGTAGCTCAGGGATTCACTCAGCGTCCTGGCCAAGACTACAATGAGGTCTTTGCCCCTGTCGCCAAGCATGCGACCATCAGGTACATCATCTCCCTTGCAGCTCATCCGTCAGCATGTCTAGGACAACTTGATATCAGCACTGCATTCCTTAATGGAGTCCTTGAGGAAGAGTTGTACTGCAAGCAGCCCCCTGGGTTTGAAGTTGGCTTCAAGGCTTGCAGAATGATCAAGTGCCTCTATGGTCTGAAGCAAGCTTCCAGGCAGTGGTATCTCCAAGTCAAGTCTGATCTGTTGAAGCTGGGCCTCAATGAAGTTGACGCAGACCAGGGCCTCTTTGTCCTACCTGGAGCTACCGACATCCTCCTATGGCTAGTCCTATGGGTCGATGACTTCTTCCTCCTTTGTTTCAACCAGGTGCTCCTCGACAAATACAAAGCCTCCATTGGAGCCCTCTACAAGACTAGAGACCTGGGAGACCCTGCAGTGTTCGTGGGATATGAGATCACCAGGGACCGTACCAAGGGTACCATCCACATCTGCCAATCCCACTACATCAAGCAGTTGCTCAAGTCAGCAAACCTGACCGCCCAAACTGGTTCTTTCTGCTATCCCTACCCCATCCCCATGGATCCCAACACACCTTTGCCCTATCCTCACAAGGATGCACCTGTGAACATCCTGCCTCTGGCTGCCATTGTGGGATCATTGAACTACCTCGCCGTCTGCACCAGGCCTGACATCGCCCAGGCTGTCAACAGACTGGCCAGGCACTCATCCAAGCCCATGGCTGAGCACATGGCTGCTGCCACAGGCATCCTCAGGTACCTAGCTGGCACTCCAACCCATGGGATCCTGTACACTTCTTCACGTGCGCCCTCCATGACTGGTTTCACTGATTCTGACCATGCATCCTGCCAGCTGACCAGGAAATCCACCACGGGCTACGTTTTCCTCAACCAAGGGGGGGCTATCCAATGGCAATCCAAGCTCCAGCAGTCTAGCACTGCCTTGTCCAGCACTGAAGCAGAGTATGTGGCAGCCTCCCAAGCAGCACAAGAAGCTCTATGGCTTCTCAAACTGAAGCACAATGCTGGAGAGCCACCATCATCAATCACCATTGAGGGTGACAACCAGGCTTGCCTCAATGCCTGGAACCAAGACAAGCTCTCCACCCGTCTCAGGCACCTAGAGGTAAGGTATTTCTTCCTCAAAGAGGAAGCCAAAAAGGGAGGCATTGTCCTCAGCTGGATTCCCACAGCAGCCAATGCAGCTGATATGTTCACCAAGCCCCTCCCTAGAATCAAGTTCCAGCAGTTCGGGACTGCCATTGGCTGTGTGGCCAAACCCTAGACACATGTACCTCCACATGTACCGCAACATTTTTCACACACATAGAAAAGTTCATGACTTCAAGACTTGAGTTGACATTGATTTTCCCTAGACTGACTTCCATAGGGATTTTGACAAGTTATAATAGCCTACGGTCCCTGACTTTGATAAGGTTACATAAAGTCCTTGATTTCCTGTGATTTTTACAGGTATCCTGCCTTGCCCAAACACAAAATTGTATGGGCCAGGTACTGTGTTACATATACAAACCAATCTAATGATTGCCTGTATCCTGAGAGCTTTTTAAATTTTTCTCTTCGGTTAGTACCCATGTGGCTAATATTACTTACCTTTCTTTTGTCCTCCATTGGATTTATTATAGAAATCCCCCTGCCTCGTTTTAAATCCTGGGAATTCTTTAATCCCAGAATATCCAGGATTGGGGGGAATGTTATGATACGATATATAGTCGTATCATACCCAACTGCCTGGACCGCCCAACCGGCTAGGATGGCTTCCTGCCAGGTCCAGGAGCCGGGTTCCCGCCAGGCAAGGCCGGGGTGTAGAACCTAACCTACACCCTGCTATACACGCAGACGGCTACAAGAGTAGGCGTCCCACTTGTAAACTATCGTCTTCCCAATTAACACAGAATGGCTGAGATCTAGTTCTAGAGAGTGGATGCAATACAGCCTGTCGCTATTCACCTCCGTGCTCACATGCTCCCATCCAAACTTATTGTATGTCTAGCTGTCAGAATGGCTGAGATCTAGTTCTAGAGAGTGGATGTAATACAGCCTGTCGCTATTCACCTCCTTGCTCACATCCTCCCATCCAAACTTATTGTATGTCTAGCTGTCAAAATGGCTGAGATCTAGTTCTAGAGAGTGGTTGTAATACAGCCTGTCGCTATTCACCCTCTTGCTCACATGCTCCCATCCAAACTTATTGTATGTCTAGCTGTCAGAATGGCTGAGATCTAGTTCTAGAGAGTGGATGTAATACAGACCATCGCTATTCATCTTCTTGCAAACATGCTCCCATCCCAACTTGTGGTACAACTGTAGAGCTGCTGCCTGCGGACTGGTGGTGTGTAGTATCACACTTCTGAAGCCAGAAGCCCTTGCCTCTGATAAAAGAGTGCGGGCCAAGGCTGCTGCCACACCACAGCGCCTTGCCGTCTTGGACACTGACATTCGGCGGAGCTCTGCTTGGTCCTTGGACCTGTACGTGTGAATGTGTGTATGTGTGTATGTGTGTATGTGTGAATGCGAACCTGTATGTGTGAATTTTGTACCTGGATGTGTGCATGTGTGAATGCGAATCTGTATGTGTGAATGTGAACCTGTATGTGTGAATGTGTACCTGTATGTGTGAATGTGTACCTGCATGTGTGTATGTGTGAATGTGTGTACTGGTAATCTCCCGTTTCGACGATTGGCTCAACGGTTGAGTTTGTTGATATAGGCAGAAGGAGCGGGGTTCGAATCCCTACGGGCGCGCCTTAGTTTTCGCGGTCGCTTTCAACCGCCATGGTAGCACTGTCCAGTTGTAGCAGGCTCTTCTCTACCGCCAGGGCTCCCTTACTCCCACGCCCAACCAGGCTTTATCATTATTACATACTGGTGCGAGCACCTTGGGCGCACACCTGCTTTGTTATGAACGTTGCTTTGCCTCATCATGATTGGGATAGGAACATTTTATATGCAGCGTCGCAAGCGACGCTAAAACATGGCGGAGCTACAGGTGGCAACGGAGGGGAGTTAGTTACGAGACCGTTGGCTGACGTGCCAGGCTTCGTCTCGGTCAAACGGTCGGTCGGTCAGACGGACAAATGGGTAACCCTGGGGGCTCCCGCCCCCTTGAACAGGAAGCTCCGCCAAATACATGTAAAACAAAAAATCTGAATGTATGTTTGTTTGTTCCAGTCCTGAGGACAACTGGGGCACCCTGATGGGGCATGTTGATAACAATGTTTTGTTTCTGGCCGTCTTGGATACTGACATTCGGTGCAGCTCTGCTTGTTTCTTCGTCATGTATGTGTATCTTGTCAAGCAGAAACTGGTAAAGGGCATGCCCAAGTATGATGCGTAGGATTGTCAATAATAGAGTGCAATCCAAGGCTGATGCTACACCACACCGCAGCGCCTGGCCGTCTTGGATACCGACATCTGACGCAGCTCTCCATGCTCCTGCGACCTGTATGTTCTATCAAGCAGAAACTGGTTACATGCATGGCTGCTGCTACACCACACTACACCACACCACACTACACCGCAGCCCATGGCTGTCTTGGATAGTGGCATCCAGTGTAGCTCTCCATGCTCCTGCGACCTGTATGTGTGTTATCAACCATAAACCGGTACCATGCATGCCCACATATGATGAGTAGGGTTGTCATTATTAGAGTACCAGCCAAGCCTGCTGCTACACCACACTACACCACACCACAGCTCCTGGCTGTCTTGAATACCGACATCCGACGTAGCTCTTCATGCTCCTGCGACCTGCCTGTGTTATCAACCAGAAACTGGTAACATGCATGCCCACGTATGATGAGTAGGGTAGTCAATATTAGATTACGAGCCAAGGCTGCTGCTACACCACAGCGTCACTGTTTTTTATTTCAGATTTCTGTAGGCCAAGTTGAGTAGCTACATGGGCTACTTAAGCCTGATTTCAGGATTGTTGCATAGCCATCGCATGGCGGAGCACGGAGACTTGGGGGGTATATCGGGCAGCGTGTTGCACTGAGGTCGCACCGACTCGCACAATTTGCGACGTGTCGCACACACAAAAATAACACAGTCTATGGCCGTCTTGGATAGCGGCATTCGGTGCAGCTCTACTTGCTCCTTCGTCACGTATGTGTAAATTGTCAAGCAGAGACTGGTAAAGGGCATGCCCAAGTATGATGAGTAGGGTTGTCAAAATTAGAGTGCGATCCAAGGCTGCTGCTACACCACACCACAGCGCCTGGCCATCTTGGATACCGACATCCGACGTAGCTCTCCATGCTCCTGCCACCTGTATGTGTGCTATCAAGCAGAAACTAGTTAAGTGCATGCCCAAGTATGATCAGTAGGGTTGTCAATACTAGAGTACGAGCCAAGGCTGCCGCTACACCACACTGCACTACACCACACCACAGCGCCTAGGGGGTGTTAGGACGGTATGGTCCGCTTATCCACTATATGTACGTGGGTAGCATGGTTAGGGGGTGTTAGGACGGTATGGTCCGCTTATGCACTATACGTACGTGGGTAGCGTGGTTAGGGGGTGTTAGGACGGTGTGGTCCGCTTATGCACTGTACGTACGTGGGTAGCGTGGTTAGGGGGTGTTAGGACGGTATGGTCCGCTTATGCACCATACGTACGTGGGTAGCGTGGTTAGGGGGTGTTAGGACGGTATGGTCCGCTTATGCACCATACGTACGTGGGTAGCGTGGTTAGGGGGTGTTAGGACGGTATGGTCCGCTTATGCACTGTACGTACGTGGGTAGCATGGTTAGGGGGTGTTAGGACAGTATGGTCCGCTTATGCACTATACGTATGTGGGTAGCATGGTTAGGGGGTGTTAGGACGGTATGGTCCGCTTATGCACTGTACGTACGTGGGTAGCATGGTTAGGGGGTGTTAGGACGGTATGGTCCGCTTATGCACTATACGTACGTGGGTAGCATGGTTAGGGGGTGTTAGGACGGTATGGTCCGCTTATGCACTATATGTACGTTGGTGGGGTGGGTAGGGGGTTTAAGGACGGTATGGTCCGCTTATGCACTATACGTAGGGAACCGCAATATGTCATCATATGATCTCGCCTACGGTCAACATCATCTGATATGCCGGTCCCTAACTATCCGTTTGTATGATTGTCTGTCTGTCTGTCTGTCTGTCTGTCTGTCTGTCTGTCTGTCTGTCTGTCGGTCGGTCGGTCGGTCTGTCTATCTTTCTGTCTGTCTGTCAGTCTGCGTGCCTGTCTGCCTGTCTGCCTGTCTGTCTGTCTGTCTGTCTGTCTGTCTGTCTGTCTGTCTGTCTGTCTGTCTGTTTGTCTGTCTGTCGGTCGGTCGGTCTGTCTATCTTTCTGTCTGTCTGTCAGTCTGCGTGCCTGTCTGCCTGTCTGCCTGTCTGTCTGTCTGTCTGTCTGTCTGTCTGTCTGTCTGTCTGTCTGTTTGTCTGTCTGTCGGTCGGTCTGTCTGTCTATCTTTCTGTCTGTCTGTCAGTCTGCGTGCCTGTCTGCCTGTCTGCCTGTCTGTCTGTCTGTCTGTCTGTCTGTCTGTCTGTCTGTCTGTCTGTCTGTCTGTGTCTATTACAGTACAGGGGGTAGCCAAATAGGTTATAGTGACTTGCACATCGTCAAATAATCAACATAATGATAAACTATCCGGAGTGGCCATTTACAAGGACTACATGATTTGGTATTCAACAAATGGCAAGGACCTGGTGGAGGATCTGAGACAGGGTACTGCAAAGCGCCCACGGCAGCGCGATTTTGTGCACGCATTTTGAGCCCCACTGCGCGTTTCGGACGGTTTTTTCAACTCCATGTGGGCGCAGCGCGCAGTTTTTGAGTCTTTTGCACCACAAAGCGCTGACCAATTTGACCTTTGCGCGCTTTAAGCACTGACCAATTTGACAAAATGTAGTACCCTGATCTGAGATCAAGTACTACTGCATCATGTAAGTTCAATAAATAAATAAATAAATAAATAAATAAATAAATCATAAGTAAACAAACAAATACATAAATAAACAAACAAAAACGAGATTAATAAATATGCGATGAATAGGTAAAAAATAAGTTGATACATAAGTTAATAAATAGTAAGCCTTATTACGAGGCGTGAGGTTGAGGGGGCTTTGCTTGCACTAGGGCCAACCACCAATGAAAGTACGATATTAGTTTAATAGATAGTTCAAGTTTTTTGTACTGCAAGGCTACCATGCCAACAATCATATTTAAGTGTACCTGTACTGCAAGGCTACCATGCCGACAATCTGGCGGCCCTCTCTGCCCCTGAGCTCCGAATCCCCATCCTCCGTACTGCTCTGCAAATCAGGAACAGTCACTCCCTTAGGCTCCACACCCATAGGGTTGACGATATTCCAGTCGTGCGAGCTGGCCTGACTGTCCCCTGTTGTGCTATGCATTATGGCACTACCAATTGAGTTGACCAATTGCCAGCCCGTAGGGCTTGCCAGGGTGTCACTGCCAGCCTGTCCCTCTCTGCTTCCAGCCGCGGCTGCAGCCGGTGCCCCACTGGAAACTTCTGAGGACAGCTCAGCAACCCAAATTTGTGAGCCCGGGCCTGCCCCCTTGTCAGAGTAGTGGTGGATGAAGTCTGCCATGTCATCTGTCAGGCAGTACCTAACGTACTTCTTTACTCCTTGGTAGCTCTGCAATGCCAGGCATCCCGCTGCCGAGGCAATACAAGCTGTTGAACTCAGCAGCGCTGTCGTGGGAGAGGGCCGAAATATGGAGGCCCCAGCTAAGCCAAGTCCACCAGCCAGGGCGAGCACCCACTGGTTGAGCTTGATCGCCTCGGAAATGAACAAATTAACGTTGTCCCAGATACCATCGATGAACATGCGTCGCATTTCTTCAACATCCTGGGGTGTCGCTCGTCGCACGCTGACTTGGGAGCAGGCGGGTGGAAACGGTTTCTGACTCATACTATGGTAGCTATGATAGCTGGTTGCGTGTCAGCTTCCCTAGCTCAGAAAAATCGTATGTTGGCCTTTATCTTCCCAGGCTGCTCGAGCAGGTATGAAGGAATGCAGGCGGTTGCAAAAACTGTCGCCTGCTTATAGCGCTGCTTGGTTAGATGGAGACAGCGCAAGTGCAGCTAATTTGCAATTAGGGTTCTCGGTCAGATGTGAGCAGCGATCATATGGTGGATACAGTGAATGAACCGTTGCAAGCAGTCGTGGGTGATGTTGAAGTCGTAGGGATTTCGATGCTACACTTGGTTCTTTACGAGCCTTCTTGAAAGCATAGGTACAGGTAGGACGTACTGCTGTGCCAGGTAGGACCAGGGTCCCCCCCGCGGGGGTCCCCTCGGTGTACAGCTGCAGAACTTACGTTCTGTACCCGGGAGCAAGGTACTTCAAAACCCTCGAGAGCGTGCGCGTGCCTGGTGCCCCCCCCCCCCCCCCCCCCCCCCCCCCCCCCAAAAAAAATGTGCGTGTTAACACGCACGAGCCTTTCAAAATGTGGCTTGCAACTTTTTCACTTTTCTGGCGTTCGTTACCTTTGTTTGCCATTCTTGGGCCCTTGTATCTGACTGACCAAAATCCGACCACCGGGTGGGAATCCCACCGGTACAAAGTTCTCTCTCCCTGTTGAACAACAGCAACTTCTCTAAGCGGAATATTGTGCGCAGCGCTGTCCTTAGCCATTAGATCGCATCGGGAGCATGCATGGTCCAGTATGCAGGGACGAGTAGGGATTCCCGTAGGTTTCAGGGCTGACAGGCTGCTTTATTTCCAATCCGGCCTCGGCTATGTTGAGCAACAGCAACTTCTCTAAGCGGACTATTGTGCGCAGCGCTGTCCTTAGCCATTAAATCGCATCGGAAGCATGCAAGGTCCAGTGTGCAGGGAAGAGTAGGGATTCCCGTAGGTTTCATCTCAGGGCTCGAGGTAGCTTCAACAATGGTCAACAAAATAAGTCGTTTTGTGTTATAATTGTGCGCATGGAAATTCTATGAAGTCACCTCACATTGGGAGCATGATGCGCAATGCAGTGACGATGTTGGTATTCAGGGGGGTTCGGCCCAGTCAGCAGCTGTCAACTTCAGGTTATCAGATCTAACAAATTCAAATAGACAAGTGGCATGCCGGCAGTGCACGACCATATTTTATTGGAGAGGCTAATACCGCCTCGCGGTCATTTTTTCGATCCTCGCTCAAATGCTATCACTGTTACAATTCTACAACTTGGAGAGGATATTAAATAGCATCATCTATCTGGACACTTCTTTGAACTTAACATACCCGTACATTCTTGCATTATTTAGGGCGCCAAACGCCCTTTACATTTGAGATCCATCAATTGATACGGCTGAAACGAACTTAGAAGTCCTCTATTATCTTTTGTCTACCTGGGATCCCTCTTTGTGGATGGTGACTCAAGCAATCGTGCAAAAGCTGCTTTTTTTAGGATGCTCACTAAGGCCCAAAAGGCACACCACATGCTCCGTAGGCGATGCCATACTATGGAGATATACAATATTGATATTCTCACCCACCTGTTTGATTCTCCTGTACCTATCCTGAATTTTGACTAAAACCACTCTTTGTGGCTTTTGTTGATTTCAAGAAGGCTTATGATTGGGTCAACAGAGACTTGCTATGGGATTGCTTAGCAAGGCTAGGAGTCAAGGACCCCTATCTCAGTGTTCTGAAGTCCATGTATAATCATGTTGTTTTCCAAGTTCGCCTACATGGGGACATTGGATCCTCCTTTCCATCCCTTGTAGGAGTTAAACAAGGAGACCCCCTATCCCCACTCCTATTCGGTCTGTTCATTGATAGAATTGAATCGTTCCTCCAATCCAAGCTCCCAAATGTAGGGGCTGAGCTTAGGGGAAAGATTCTGCAACTGTTACTTTATGCTGATGACCTAGCTATAATGGCAGAATCCCCGGCAGATATGCAAGCGATGCTTGACTGCCTGATAGATTTCTGCGAGGCTACTAAGATGGCTGTGAATATAAAGAAAACTGAGATTGTCGTTTTCAACAAACAATTCTGTGATGAGGCCCGCATGGATCCTGATTACAAATTTGTCTATGATGGAGCACAACTTTCTACAAAGTTATCTTTTATCTACTTGGGATCCCTCTTTGTGGATGGTGACTCAAGCAATCGTGCAAAAGCTGCTTTTTCTAGGATGCTCACTAAGGCCCAAAAGGCACACCACATGCTTCGTAGGCGATGCCATACTATGGAGATATACAATATTGATATTCTCACCCACCTGTTTGATTCTCTTGTACAACCTATCCTGAATTTTGGCTGTGAGGTGTGGGCTCCTTCTATTCTGAACAACACACTTATCTCAAATGACCATGCTTGTGAGAAATGGCATAGAGGTATACTTAAACAAATGTTGGGTGTTTGCCAATCTACTACATCTAATATTATCATGGAAGAGCTGGGTAGAACCCCGTTGTGTTTTGCTTGGCTTAAACAAGCTTTGCGCTTCTGGAACAAGACCATACATAAAGAACCTGAGGATCTCATTAGAATGGCTCTTGAGGAATCTTTTGACTCCAACACTGGCTGGGTTCATGACTTGCGTTGTGCTCTCCACAAGCTAGGATCCAGTAAAAACATCAACATTTTGGAGGCTGTCGATGTCGAAGGTATTATGTCTGAAGTTTTTGAGTCATGGAGGTTTAAGTACCCAAGTGACACCAATGCAGTTAGAGACATCCCTGATGAGAGAAGGGTTGGCTTTAAACGCCTCCGATACCAAAAATGGTTCGCAGCCAACAGCAATGATGAGAATGGCTTGATTCCCTTTACATCCGCCTTACATAAGCAGGATCAGATTCGTTCTATAGCACAGTTTAGAATGGGTTCCCATTGGCTGAACACAGAAAGAATGAGGGTGGTGGATAGAGCACACATCCCTCGCTCAATGAGACACTGTCAAATGTGTGGGTTCCAAAAACTGAGGATGAAATGCATATGTTTGAGTGCCCTTTTTATAATGATATTCGCCTCCGCTACCAGAATCTGTTTACAGATATTTATAGGCATGTCCATGAGGATACCGACTTAACCGTATGGAATGTGGAATTCTGCGATTCCACATTCAGAACCTTTATGAATGGAAATGGCACTAAGTCTTTTTGGAGCAACCTAGCCGACTATCTTTCTACTTGTAGAAGAGCAAGACAGGAAGCCCTGGACTGCTTAGTGGCACCGTAATTTATTATCCCTTTTTTTTCTTCTTGAGACTTCTCATTTGTTAGCTTCTTACCTCCGCCACTGTAAGTGGTTGAGATCTGGGTCCGGCTCTAAGGGGTTTAATACCTACGCCACCAAAACGGTGGTTGGGAGTTTGGTTTGTTTGTCCTCGACACACCCCTGATGTAATGGTTTTTTTGCTTTGTGGGTGCTTTTTCTTTTTGTTTAAAGCACAGAGTCTCATACACCCTCGCGGTGTCAAGTAGACTTTAACATGTAATGTAATGTAATGTAAGCTAGGATCCAGTAAAAACCTCAACATTTTGGAGGCTGTCGATGTCGAAGGTATTATGTTTGAAGTTTTTGAGTCATGGAGGTTTAAGTACCCAAGTGACTCCAATGCAGTCAGAGACATCCCTGATGAGATAAGGGTTGGCTTTAAACGCCTCCGATACCAGAGATGGTTTGCAGCCAACAGCAATGATGAGAATGGCTCGATTCCCTTTACATCTGCCTTACATAAGCAGGATCAGATTCGTTCTATAGCACAGTTTAGAATGGGTTCCCATTGGCTGAACACAGAAAGAATGAGGGTGGTGGATAGAGCACACATCCCTCGTTCAATGAGACACTGTCAAATGTGTGGGTTCCAAAAACCTGAGGATGAAATGCATATGTTTGAGTGCCCTTTTTATAATGATATTCGCCTCCGCTACCAGAAGCTGTTTACAGATATTTATAGGCATGTCCATGAGGATACCGACTTAACCGTATGGAATGTGGAATTCTGCGATTCCACATTCAGAACCTTTAAGAATGGAAATGGCACTAAGACTTTCTGGAGCAACCTAGCCGACTATCTTTCTACTTGTAGAAGAGCAAGACAGGAAGCCCTGGACTGCTTAGTGGCACCGTAATTTATTATCCCTTTTTTTCTTCTTGTGACTTCTCATTTGTTAGCTTCTTACCTCCGCCAATGTAAGTGGTTGAGATCTGGGTCCTGCTCTAGGGGGTTTAATACCTACGCCACCAAAACGGTGGTTGGGAGTTTGGTTTGTTTGTCCTCGACACACCCCTGATGTAATGTTTTTTTTGCTTTGTGGGTGCTTTTTATTTTTGTTTAAAGCACAGAATCTCCTACACCCTCGCGGTGTCAAGTAGACTTTAACATGTAATGTAATATAATGTAAGTCCGCATTGATCAATTGATAAACCGCGTTGCAGCCTTTTGCAACGTGGCTGTTTTTTAACCTTGTACGTGTACAAGGCCGATTTTTGCTCAAACCCCATGACCTAAAAATAAATCAGACGCCTACGGTATTTAGAAAGAGGCCTTCAATGCTTAGGAATAAAAAAGGGATGGTCAGTAGTAAGAAAGCCACAACGAAGCTGTGGACGGCTACGAAAGAAGGTCCCGCTTCAGCAGCCTTAGGGGAAGGTACATGGGCACTCCATCACTGTGGTCGGTGCATGTCTGGTTCATGTGTCATTTATATCTAATCCGCTGAGGCGGAGCCTTGATTTTGGCCGTGGCCCATGCAGTGTTGTGGATGGATGGATGCAATGCTTGCATTGGTGTAAGGATGTATTTTTGCCAGGACCCATGCACACACTTTTGAGTCTCATTTAACACACTCACGCACACACAGGGCACCCTTCCTTGGTATCCCCCCCCCCCCACCACCACCACCACACACACACCCTCCTCCAACCCGCACTTACCCCCCCACCCCCCCACCCCTCCCTGGCCCGTCAACATCACAGCCCGCGTGTGCTGGAGATGCAACACCAATGAGCCCTAAGCGGCCAAGGGGAACCGCTTTTGCATCTGGGAGTCCAGACCACAATAAACGGACTTCATTATCAGGTGATATCATATACATATTTAAATCATTAACGACTCGCTATGACGGGAGGAGAAAAAAGATCCCCCCCCCCCCCCCCCCCCCCCAGCCTAAAATCTTCAGCCAAGAATGTGGCTACCTGTCGTAAAATAAAATAAATTGACTAGGAAAAAATGTAAAGACTGAGGGTTGAAAAACTTGTTACTTGTCATCCACGTGCAAAATAACCCCCCCGACCCCCCTAAAATGAGGCCAAATCGATATAGCGATACATAGCTATGAATCTACCCGGTCCAGATGGATCTGGAACCAGTATAGCTATGGGAGGGGGGGCTGAAAAACGAAATTAGCCTGCCCATTCACCCAGTCATACTCACCCACCCATACCCACCAACATTATACACCCGTACACCCACCCTGTCATAAGTGGTGTCAATGAACTGCCCTTGTCAACATACAATCAGTGGTGGTCTCAGAATGTCATTTGGAGGTCTGAGTAAGAAGATGTAAATCATTTCAGGATGTCTGACCCCCCCCCCCCCCCCCCCCCCCCCCCCATGCCATTATAGCCCCATTCCCAGAAAAAAAAGATCGGCCTTACTGAACATTTGGAGGCCTAGGCTCCTCCTGGCTATGATAATGATTTCCTGACATGCACAGTATACTGCAGCACTGCTACCTTCTTGGGAGCTTGGATATTGTTATGCTTAGATATGCACAGTTGGTCATACAAAGCAAAAAAAGGGGTTTAGGGGAACACAACTGCCACTCCTAGGCATACAAATGAAATGGATGAAGTTACAAAACATATGATGGAATGGACAGACATAATTAACAAACGTTAATGTACATGTTTGCAGGATCGGACACTCCAACCAGGGAGCCTTCAGATTCAGAAGAGAGGGAGGAAGTGGTGGCTAGATTGATTGCCCAATCTTCCCCTGAGCGAGCTTGGAAGCAGCCGGTGGCAACAGGCTTCGGAAGTCATTTAGACAGTCTGAGCGAGCCTATGCCTGTACGCCTGTATGAACCTGTACGCCTGTATGAACCTGTACGCCTGTATAAACCTGTACGCCTGTATGAACCTGAACGCCTGTATGAACCTGTACGCCTGTATGAACCTGTACGCCTGTATGAACCTGTACGCCTGTATGAACCTGTACGCCTGTATGAACCTGTGCGCCTGTATGAACCTGTACGCCTGTATGAACCTGTACGCCTGTATGAACCTGTACGCCTGTATGAACCTGTACGCCTGTATGAACCTGTACGCCTGTATGAACCTGTACGCCTGTATGAACCTGTGCGCCTGTATGAACCTGTACGCCTGTATGAACCTGTGCGCCTGTATGAACCTGTACGCCTGTATGAACCTGTACGCCTGTATGAACCTGTACGCCTGTATGAACCTGTACGCCTGTATGAACCTGTACGCCTGTATGAACCTGTACGCCTGTATGAACCTGTACGCCTGTATGAACCTGTACGCCTGTATGAACCTGTACGCCTGTATGGACCTGTACGCCTGTATGGACCTGTACGCCTGTATAAGTTGTACGAGGGGATGAAGCACTTGCGGACGTGAGCCAAGGCTTGACTCCCATGGTTGAGCAGTCAGGTTGGTAGTTAGTAGTGATCCACTCAGAGTGCTTTGTTTGCATTGTTAGTATGAATTTACAAACAGTTCCTTACGTGCTTCTTACATACAATCAATGTTGGGAATCTAAACACGGTCAGCTCTTGTTCTACATTTTGCAGCCATCCCGTGGCGTAGTCTATACTATACTATACGGATCAAAGGTTCATATAATTTGGGTGTGTGTCTGAGAGTATGGTAGAGAGTATGCCGCACAAGTTTCATGGGAAAATGAGGGGATCACTGCGGTTTGCATATTGGAGCACAGCATCAGCTATAATAGCTTTCACTTCTTTATTGTGTAACACAGCCCCTTTCTTATTCGCCATGGCGGAAGCCAACTGATCTGCCCCTTCCAACTCACTGCCCTTCAACACATCCAAAACACTCTCAGCAGTAACACCTACTGGTGTGCCCATCAATCGTCGAACACAAGTGTCAATTAACGCCGATGCTGCTGGTGATCGCAACAATGTTTTTTTGTCAGCTTCGGTCATGAGCTCCTGCTGGCCTCCCGTTGGTACCGTTGATGGTCTGGCATCGTCTTTGTTGCTGAAGTCCTCGCCTCCCGCATACATCCAAGCAAGCAGAAGACATGTTGACAAGTTGGTGGGTGTCATGCTCTTCCGTCCGCACATGCTTACTTTACGCATGCATACATGCATACATACCGGACCATCATGTATGTGTGTGTGTGTGTGTGTGTGTGTGTGTGTGTGTGTGTGTGAGCGTTTATGTATGTGTGCGGCCGGGGAGTGTGAGTGGGGGGGGGAGGCAGAGAAGGCAGGGGGCATGCATGTTGTTGCATATATGCTAGAATACCCCCTCATTTTAGCACTATTTTATTTCCTGCTAGAAGCACCAGCTTCTAGGCAGCTCCCAGAGACTGCCACTGGTCCAAATCCAAAGATGCCAGGAGCACTGGAAAGCTTACGATATCAGCTTCCAGGCTCCTTGGTTGCTTCAGGTTTGGATGAAGAGAGAGCCCAGGGAGCTGCCTAGAAGCTGCTGCTCTTTGCTAAGAAGAAAAACTAGGTGGGGGCAGTCAAAACGAAACAGTAGGCATGATATCAACTCGCTGCGAAAGAAACTGGCCCAAGGTAACCATACAGCTAGGCACATGCTCCACGGGCTGCACGTTTTCACTTGATGGCTCATCGTTTGTGAGTAAAACCCGAGCCGAGGAGTGCATAATGCGCGGATCCCTAGTCTCTCATAAGGCTAGCAACGAAGGCAAATGGCTGCGCTAACCAACCTGGAGAACGCCGCGCGGCTAGTTGCTTGTGCCCAAGATAGAGAAAGCCGAGAGTGGGGCAGAAACGTGCGTCAGAAATGCTGCCTGCACCTTCCTCCAATGCTGCGAAGGCTTTGTAAAGGTTAAAATAGGAATCCCGAGGGCGCTCGGGGCGTTTGGATGAAGTCGAAGATTCTGAAAAAGGTCCGGGATTTGAAGGTCCGGAAATTCGGGATTATGGTCAGTCAAATTGTAAGTCGCCTGAAACCTCTTATTCGCCCCCAAGCCGACCTTCCAGCACGTTGCTTCTACACTGTCATAATTCTCGAGTCAATTGTTACAGCAGGGTAATCAGTTTGCCAAACAATTGTTCAGCATTTATATTATAAAATTGAAGGCAACGACCCAACAGTCCAAGACTTGAACACATTGTACAAGGGTCGACAGCAATAATACTCTCTAAATACCGTAAATGGGACTGATGAGACTGCCTGGAGATTTTATCCGCCCTCCGATGATAGGCAGCATAAAGGCTGACAATCAAAATAAAACTAAGTAGAACTTGCTGCGGTGAAAATGAATGTAAAAACCACACCATTCAAACCTTGATGATCAAAATCCTGCAGCGCTGCAGATCACGAAGGGACACTGATAAAGTGATAACTGATAATGCACTGGCAGGTTCGGCCTCAGTCAAATTCTCAAAACTGAACTCGGGCTCTGGATACTGTAAGAATGGATCCGAGTCTACATCGCTAAAATCAGCAAGCCCTCTGTGTTTATGGTTAGCGCCTGTGGACCTGGACAAGTCTCTTAATTTGTTTCCCTCCCGGGTCAGGCGTTATTGTCAGCGTGTACTACTAGGACACGAGTGCCTGATTGGCATCTGATTCAGATGCCAATGATGCGCTCGTGTCCTAGTAGTACACGCTGACAAAACTATATAATTTGTATGCTCCCTGGCTTGTGTCACTGTAACCAGGGATACAACGAAGGTGCCGGGTTCGAATCCTTACAGGTGCACTTTAGTTTTCGCGGTCGCTGTTGCATTTCAGGGTTTAGGGTTAAGGATATTGTCTATGCGTATGGCGGTGCCATTCCTTCCATTCCACGTAGGCACTTTCAGTACGACGGGGGATGCCGACCTATGATACCTGCAAAACAAACCCGACATCCGCCGTCACTGACCAGTGGCACTGTAGGAAGTACTGTAGTGAAGAACCGAATGATAATGATCTCATTCACCGACATAATAACTTGACTGCCAAACGTACAGCCTTTGTATGGCAGTACGCATACACATAACAAAAGCAGAGTTTCAGGTTTCAAGTTTACATGGCTCCAGCTTTGAGGCTTCTCGCCGTTTTCGACACTCAGTAGCAACAACAGTCAAACTCTTATTTTAAAAAGAGTTGTACAATGTGTCATTGGTGACTACTGCTAGCTCCGGCTTACGCAGTGGTGTCCTTAACTTCACGTCCTGAGAGTGGCGCATTACTCGGATGTAACAATTTCAATTTCAATTTCTACAATGTGTCATCAAAACAGTTTTATACAGTGCCAGCCTGTAGTTATTTATACAGTGTGACCAAAGCAGTTGTACAATGTGTCATCCATGGTGTCCTTAACTTCACGTCCTGTGGATAACGGTATTACACGGATGTAACAATTTCAATTTCAATGTGTCATCAAAACAGTTGTTATACAGTGCCATCCTGTACCTATTTATACAGTGTGACCAAAACAGTTGTTATACGAATATCATACAGCAACAGACACGAAGTAATCTACCACACAGCATGGGAAAGTGCATGCCGGTACACCCCTTTAGCCAAGTGACCTGGACAAGTCCCTTTAATCTGAGTGACATAGATAAGTTCCTTCAGCCTAAGTGACCTGGGCAAGTCCCTATAGTAATGATAACGCCTGGTAGGGCGTGGTATTAAGGGAGCCCCGTCTTGCGACGGCAGGGAATGAGCTGCTACTCTACCTGGACAAAGCAACCACGGCGGATGACAGCGCCCGCGATCACTAAAGGGCACCCGTAGGAATTCTGCTTTTCTTTTCAGCTAAGCGTCGCAGCTTCTATGCAGCTCCCTGTGTTGGCCTTCGCTGGCCGCTGGATTGAATGTGGTGCGTATTTCTTACAGCCCCGGTGAAATGATGGGAATGTGCTTTGTGCCTGATACACTATCTTGCAAGCAATACTTTTATTTTCAGCTTTGCATAGCAGCTTCTATGCAGCTCCCTGTGATGGCCTTGGTTGGCGGCTGGATTGAGGGTGGTGCATATTTCTTACAGTCCAGGTGAAATCATGGGGAATATGCTTAGTGCCTAATACACTATCTTGCTTGTAATACTTTTATTTTCAGCTATGCATAGCAGCTTCTATGCAGCTCCCTGTGATGGCCTTTGTTGGCGGCTGGATTGAGGGTGGTGCATATTTCTTACAGCCCCGGTGAAATCATGGGGAATATGCTAAGTGCCTAATACACTATCTTGCTTGCAATACTTTTATTTTCAGCTATGCATAGCAGCTTCTAGGCAGCTCCCAGTGCATGCCACTTGACCATGCCACAAATCTCAGGAGTGCTGGAAAGCTGATAATGGTAGCCCCCAAGTAGCTCGTTTCAGTGATACGATTGGCCTAGTGGTACACCAAATCGCTGAAACGAAGCGGGGTCGGGGGTTCGATTCCCCCTACGGTCACCCTGAGCGTTGCAGGTCGTTGCCAACCTCGATGGTAGCTTGTCCAGTTGAGGTGGTAGACCGTTCTCTGCCCGCGTACGACGGGTTCCCTTAATACCACGCCCCACCAGGCGTTGTCATCATTACTTTAGCTCCCAAGTGAGGACCACACTACCACATGGGATGGAGTGTGAGACACAGCCTGACATATACAGGAATCAGCACTTCCCAAACTTGGGCTGCAGAGCAGTCAAGAGATGGAGATTGTCGGAAGTTAGTTTGGTGTTGGTTGGATGTTAGTTGGATCTTAGTTCGATGTGAATTGAATGTTAGTTGGGCGTCAGGTGGTTGGATTGTATGTTAGTCGGGCGTCAGATGGTGGGATCGGATGTTAGTTGGGCGTCAGTTGGTTGGATGTTAGTTGGGCATCAGTTAGTGGGATTAACTGTTAGTTGGGCATCAGTTGGTTGGATTAAATGTCAGTTGGGCGTCAGTTGATTGGATTAAATGCCAGTTGGGCGTCAGTTGGTTGGATTGGAGTTTAGGTGGGGGTCAGTTGGTTGGATTGGAGGTTAGGTGGGGGTCAGTTGGTTGGATTGGAGGTTAGTTGGGAGTCAGTTGGTTGAATGTTAGTTGGGCATCAGTTGGTTGGATTGGATGTTAGTTGGGCGTCAGTTGGTTGGATTGGAGGTTAGTTGGGCGTCAGTTGGTTGGATGTTAGTTGGGCATCAGTTGGTTGGATTGGATGTTAGTTGGGCGTCAGTTGGTTGGATGTTAATTGGGCATCAGTTGGTTGGATTCAGTGGGGGTTGCTATCAAAATATACTTAGCAATGAATGAGGCAACACCATCACACTGTTTTCCTTTTCGGCTACTAGCAGCAGCTTCTAGGCAGCTCCCTGAGCCAGCCATTGGACTAAGCCTCAAAATTCCAACAATGCTAGAAAGCTGATTGCGTCAGCTTCAAGGTGCACTAGGTTGCTTTAGGTTTGGCTGATTAGCTAGAAGCTGCTGATGGTAGCCAAAAAGAAAAAATGCACCATCACCATCATCGACATCAGCTACACATGGTTACAAACTAAAAAACTAACTAAAAACTTAAACACACACTATAAGCCGAATAAAAGAAAACAAAATTAGAAGCCAAACAAGCTAAAAACTAAACACAAGAACTGAAAACAGAGAACACAAGTGTGGCACACCTTGGCAATGTTTAATGGTTGGCCCAGTGTAGGCAAACGGGCTGGCCCCCTCAACCTCATGCCTCGTCATAAGGCATATGTTTATTTTTATATTTATACACTAGTTTTAATCACTTTCACACTTTCACAATCAGCGCATCTCTTCTGCGCCCACGCCAAACCACTTGTAATGGGTGCTGAAAAGAAAAACAAACTGAAAACAAAGAAGACAATTGAGGCATTGCTTCAAAATTTGGGTAGTGGGCCCCAGTGCTAGCAAACAAGCTGCACCCCTCCACCTGACACCTCATGCCTCATTGGGTGGTTGGCCCTAGTGCTAGCAAACGGGCGGCCCCCCTCCACCTCATGCCTCATTGGGTAGTGGGCCCCAGTGCTAGCAAACTAGCTGCACCCCTCCACCTGACACCTCATGCCTCATTGGGTGGTTGGCCCTAGTGCTAGCAAACAAGCTGCCCCCCTCCACCTGACACCTCAACATAAGGTGTATTATTTATTTACTTATTATTTTTTTTATTTTTTTATTTTTTTATTCATGTATTCACACCTTCACAATCAGTGCATCCCTTCAGGGGCCCACACCAATCCGCTTGTAATGGATACCGATCAAAAGCAAATGAAGAAAATAACAAACAATAACTGAAAACAAAGAACGCAAATGTGGCACACCTTCACAATCTTTGGTGGTGGGCCCCAGTGCAAGCAAACGGGGTGGCCCCGGGGGTTGGCCCCCTTAACCTCACACCTCGTCATAAAGCATAATCTATTATTTACGTATACATTTACTCACACAGATTCACACCTTCAAAATCAGCGCATCCCTTCCGGGGTCCACGCCAATCCACTTGTAATGGATACCCATCAAAGTCAGCTACAAGCTAAAAATACAAATAAAAAACATAACATAAACAAAAACATAAACAAAAACGGAAAACAGAGAACACAAGTGTGTCATAACTTTACAATCAGTGCATCTCCTCCAGGGCTCACGCCAATCCACTTGTAATGGATACCGATCGAAGTCAGCTACAAGTTAAAAAAAAAAAATAACATACAAAAATAAAAATAAAAACTGAAAACAGACAACACAAATGTGTCATACCTCCACAATCGGTGCATCCCTTCCGGGGCCCACGTCAATCCACTTGTAATGGATACCGATCAAAGCCAATAAAAAATAAAAAAAGAGAACACAAATGTGGCACACCGTTACAATCTTTGGTGGTGGGGCCCAGTGCAAGCAAACGGGCTGCCCCCCCCCCCCCAACCTCACGCCTCATCATAAGGCATATTATGTATTTATTTATGTGCTCACACCTTCACAATCGGTGCATCCCTTCCGGGGTCCATGTCAATCCACTTGTAATGGATACCGATCAAAGCCAATCAAGAAAAAGAAAACATAGAACACAAATGTGGTACACCGTTACAATATTTGGTGGTGGACCCCAGTGCAAGCAAAAAGGGCTGCCCCCCCTAACCTCATGCCTCATCATAAGGCATATTATGTATTTATTTGTGTGCTCACACCTTCACAACCAGTGCATCCCTTGCACACCAACCCACTTGTAATAGATACCGATCGAAGTCAGCTACAAGCTAAAAATACGAATAAAAACATAACATAACATAAAAATAAAAATAAAAATAAAAATAAAAATAAAAATAAAAATAAAAATAAAAATAAAAATAAAAATATAAATATAAATATAAATATAAATATAAATATAAAAAAAACTGAAAACAGAGAACACAAAAGTGTCATACCTTGACGGTGACTATAGCTAGCTCCGGCTTACGCTATGGTGTCCTTAACTCCACGTCCTGTGAGTAACGGTATTACACGGATGTGACAATTTCAATTTCAATTTCAATGTCATACCTTGACAATCAGTGCATCCCTTCCGGGGCCCACGCCAATCCACTTGTAATGGATACCGATCGAAGTCAGCTACAAGTAAAAAATAAATAAAAATAACATACAAAAATAAAAATAAAAACTTAAAACAGACAACACAAATGTGTCATACCTTGACAATCAGTGCATCCCTTCCGGGGCCCACGCCAATCCACTTGTAATGAATACCAATCAACTCCTCCAGTCTGTTGACGTAGTCTTTGGCTGCCTGGGGGAGCGCATCCCAAGTGCGGATGTGGCTGATGTCACTCTTCCAGCCTGGCATCGTCTCGTACTCAACCTGGAAAAGGTCATCGTGGGGTGAGGTGGGGTGGGGCCCTTCAGGGGAATTGTGAGGGTGGGGTGGGGCCCTTAAGAATAATTGTGGGGCCCTTTAGGGGCATTATGGTGTGGGGTGGGGCCCTTTAGCCTATTTGGCCTGCTCCTGGACTGGAACATATCCACATTGTGGTGTGGTTATGGGGTGGTTGTAGGGTGGGTAGGGATACTCAACATGGAAAGGGGCATCGAGGCATGGGGTGCTTATGGTCTTATGGACTGCCTAGGGTAGCTCATCCCAAGTGCAGATATGGCTGATGTCACTCTTCCAGCCTGGCATTGTCTCATACTCAAACAGGAAAGGGGTATCATGAGGTGGGGTGTGGGGTGGTTGTGGGCTGGTTGTGGGTTGATTGTGGGTGGATTGTGGGATGTTTGTGGGCTTATGGGGTGGCGTGGGGTACTCAACCTGGCAAGAGGCATCGTGGGGTGGGGTGGTTGTGGGGTGGTTGTGGGTGGATTGTGGGATGTTTGTGGGCTTATGGGGTGGCGTGGGGTACTCAACCTGGCAAGGGGCATCGTGGGGTGGGGTGGTTGTGGGTTGATTGTGGGATGTTTGTGGGTTTGTGGGGTGGCGTGGGGTACTCAACCTGGCAAGGGGCATTGTGGGGTGGGGTGGTTGTGGGGTGGTTGTGGGTGGATTGTGGGATGTTTGTGGGTTTGTGGGGTGGCGTGGGGTACTCAACCTGGCAAGGGGCATCGTAGGGTGGGGTGGTAGTGGGGTGGCTGTGGGGTGATTGTGGTGTACTCAACCTGGAAATAGTTATAGTGAGGTGGGGTGGTTGTTGGATGGTTGTGGGGTGGCGTGGGGCAGTCAACCTGGAAATGGGTATAGTGGGTTGGGGTGGCTGTGGGGTGGGTAGGGATACTCAACCTAGAAAGGGGCATTGTGGGTTGGGTGGGGTGGTTGTGGGGTGATTGTGGGGAGATTGTGGGGTACTCAACCTGGAAAGGGGCATCGTGGGGTGGGATGGTTGTGGTGTACTGAACATAGAAAGGGGTATCGTGGGGTGGGGTGGTTGTGGGATGGTGGCGGGGTGATAGTGGTGTACTCAACCTGGAAATAGATTTAGTGGGGTGGGGTGGTTGTGGGGTGATTGTGGGGTGATTGTGGTGTACTCAACATAGAAAGGGGCATCGTGGTTGTGGGGTGGTTGTGGGGTGGTTGTGGTGTACTCAACCTGGAAATAGGTATAGTGGGGTGGGGTGGTTGTGGGGTGGTTGTGGGGTGATTGTGGTGTACTCAACATAGAAAGGGGCATCGTGGTTGTGGGTTGGTTGTGGGGTGGTTGTGGTGTACTCAACCTGGAAATAGGTATAGTGGGGTGGGGTGGTTGAGGGGTGGTTGTGGGGTGATTGTGGTGTACTCAACATAGAAAGGGGCATCGTGGTTGTGGGTTGGTTGTGGGGTGGTTGTGGTGTACTCAACCTGGAAATAGGTATAGTGGGGTGGGGTGGTTGTGGGGTGGTTGTGGGGTGATTGTGGTGTACTCAACATAGAAAGGGGCATCGTGGTTGTGGGTTGGTTGTGGGGGTGGTTGTGGTGTACTCAACCTGGAAATAGGTATAGTGGGGGTGGGGTGGTTGTGGGATGGTTGTGAGGTGGCGTGGGGTGATTGGGGGGGTGCTCAACCTGGAAAGGGGAATCGTGGGGTGGGATGGTTGTGGGGTGGCGTGGGGCAGTCAACCTGGAAAGGGGCATCGTGGGTTGGGTGGGGTACTTGTGGGCTGGTTGTGGGGTGGTTGAGAGGTGGTTGTGTAGTGGGGCATTATGAGGTGAGGTGGTGGGGTGGTTGAGGGGTGGTTGTGGGATGATTGTGGGGTGGTTGTGGGGTGATTGATAGGGGTTGGCTATAAATAAATATATATTAACTAATACTATAATATAATATTATATAATATTATGTAATATTAGTCGGACGAGCCATCTCACCAGAATTTCGAATTTACTTCAAAAGCTAATATTATTGTGACACTATAATAATATCAGTTAATCTAATTTGTTCAAACACTAATATTAGTTGCCGTTCCCTAGTTGTACATCTTTCACTACCACCTACCATGACACTCTCGAGTGTTGGCAGATCATGTTGTTGTTAAGGTGGTTGATTATGTGGCTATTATGATAGCAGTGGTGGTGGTGCTGTTGTTTGTTGTACATCTCTCAATGCCACTTACCATGACACTCTCCAGTGTTGGCAGATCATGTTGTTATGAAGGTGGTTGATTAAGTGGCTATTATGATAGCGGTGGTGGTGCTGCTGCTTCTGCTACTTGTACATCTCTCAATGCCACCTACCATAACACTCTCCAGTGTTGGCAGATAATGTTGTTGTTAAGGTGGTTGATTACGTGGCTATTATGATAGCGGTGGTGGTGGTGCTGCTGCTTCTGCTGCTTGTACATCTCTCAATGCCACCTACCATAACACTCTCCAGTGTTGGCAGATCATGTTGTTGTTAAGGTGGTTGATTATGTGGCTATTATGATAGCAGTGGTGGTGGTGCTGTTGTTTATTGTACATCTCTCAATGCCACTTACCATGACACTCTCCAGTGTTGGAAGATCATGTTATTGTGAAGGTGGTTGATTATGTGGCTATTATGATAGCGGTGGTGGTGCTGCTGCTACTGCTGGTTGTACAGCTCTCAATGCCACCTACCATGACACTCTCTTTTTCATTTTTGCCAGTATTTGTATGATTATTTTAATTATTTTTTATTTGTACTGCCTCCTACAACGACACTCTGGAGTGTTGGCAGATCAGCAGGCACCATGCTGAGCAAGCGTACATCTGTAGTGCCGTATTGCATAATTGTGGTTCTTGTGATTCTTGTGTTTGTTGTTATGTAGGTTGCTGCCTTGATGATGTGCTTGCTTTAATGCTGCTGATGATTCTGCTGCTTCTACTTCTGCTGCTGCTGCTGCTGCTGGTTATTCTATTTTTATGCCAGTATTCGTAGGATTAGTTGAGGGACTATTTTATTTTATTTACATTTTTACTACCACCTACCGTGACACTCTCGAGTGTTGGCAGATCAGCCAGCACTTTGCTGAGCAAGCGTACATCTGTAGTGCCACAGTGCACAGTTGTGGTTTTTGTGATTGTTGTGGTTGTTGTTATGTAGGTTTCTGGCTTGATGCTGTGCTTGCTTTTATGCTTCTGCTTCTGCTGCTTCTGCTTCTGCTTCTGCTTCTGCTGCTGCTGCTGCTACTTCTGCTTCTACTCCTGCTGCTGCTGCTGCTGCTACTGCTGATGGTTATTCTATTTTTATGCTAGCATCGTATGATATGTTTGGGGATTATTTTATTTTATTTTTATTTTTATTACCACCTACCGTGACACTCTCGAGTGTAGGCAGATCAGCCAGCACTTTGCTGAGCAAGCGTACATCTGTAGTGCCACAGTGCACAGTTGTGGTTTTTGTGATTTATTGTGGGTGTTGTTATGTAGGTTGCTGTCTTGATGCTGTGCTTGCTTTTATGCTCCTGCTTCTGCTGCTTCTGCTGCTGCTGCTGCTGCTGCTGCTTCTACTTCTGCTTCTACTTCTTCTGCTGCTGCTGCTGCTGCTAATGGTTATTTTATCTTTATGCCAGTATTCGTATGATTAGTTCAGGGATTATTTCATTTTATTTATATTTTTACTACCACCTACCGTGACACTCTCGAGTGTTGGCAGATCAGCAGGCACCGTGCTGGGCAAGTGCACATCTGTAGTGCCGTAGTGCACAGTTGTGGTTCTTATGATTCTTGTGGTTGTTGTCGTTATGGCGGTGGCTGCTGTTCTTATTTTGATGATGATGATGATGATGATGATGATGAGGAGGAGGAGGATGATGATGATGAGGAGGAGGAGGAGGAGGATGACGACGACGACGATGATGATGATGATGATGATGATGATGATGATGATGATGTGTTTTTTTATTACAGTATCTGTATGATTATTCTTTTATGCCAGTATTTGTGTGATTATTTTATTTTATTTGCATGCCAGTTATGGTTTTTTATTACCACCTACCGTGACACTCTCAAGTGTAGGCAGATCAGCTGGCACCATGTTGAGCAAGCATACATCTGTAGTGCCGTAGCGCACAGTTGTGGTCCTTGTGATTCTTGTGGTTGTTGTTATGGAGGTTTCTGGTTTGCTACTGTACTTATTATTATGCTTCTGCTTCTGCTTCTGCTTCTGCTTCTGCTGCTTCTGCTGCTGATGGTTATTTTATTTGTATGCCAGTATTCGTATGATTAGTTCGGAGATTAGTTTTTTTTTTTACTATCACCTACCGTGACACTCTCGAGTGTTGGCAGATCAGCAGGCACCATGTTGAGCAAGCGTCCATCTGTAGTTCTGTAGTGCACAGTTGTGGTTCTTGTGATTCTTGTAGTGATGATTTTTTGTATTCCAGTATTTGTATGATTATTCTTTTATGCCAGTATTTGCATGATTATTTTATTTTATTTGTGCGCCA
>JACBWV010000660.1:4449673-4472173 GCA_013435795.1 Chlamydomonas sp. ICE-L | reverse complement strand
ATTAGAGCTATTGGAATTACACTACACCAATTTGGTGCTCAAACAGCACCGAATTGCCAAATTTCACCACACCACACCAATTTGGTGCTCCAACACGGGTGGTGTAGGCCTTTACCTGGGAATGTGGAAGAGTAGGGCACAATATTAGAGCTATTGTATAGAGGGGGCGGGGAAGGATGCAATGGAAGGGGGGGGGGGTTAGTTTGAGGGGGGAGGAGTGGAGGCAAGTGAGGGGGGGTGGTGGGTATAGAGGGTGGAAGGGAAGGCGGGCAAAGTGGAACGGGTAGCGAGGGTGGGAGAGGGAGGTGCGGAGTCGGGGGAGAGGAGAGCCAAAGTGCGGTTGGGGTCCGGGGAAGCACGGTCGGGGGAAGGGAAGGATTTTTGGCCACAGGGGCGAGGGGGGGGGGGGGGAAGGGGAAAGAGGTGGAAGGAGAAGGAACTGCGAAGGCGAGGGGGGGGGCGGGCGTGGCGGGGGGGGAGGAGCGAGAGGGTCTGGGACGGGGGGGGAGCCTGGGCGCGAGAGGGGGGGAGGGAAGGACGCGGGAAAGGGAGGGGGGAGGGCTGGGGCGGGGGGGGCGGGGATCGAAGGGGGGCACTGGAGAAGGGAGGAACGGAAAGGGAGGGGGGGGGGCGGGTGGGGAGAGGCGGGGAAGGGACAGGAGGCAATGGGAGGGGGGGCGTGGGGGAGAGGGGGGAAGGGAGGGACGGGAACCGGGGAGGGAGGGGGGGGAGAAGGGGGGAGAAGGGGGAAGTGGAAGGACGGGAAAGGGGAGTAGTGCGTGGGGGGGCGCGACGGCGGAAGGAGGAAGGCGGAAACAAACAAAGGCAAGCGGGAGGCGGACGGGGGGGCGGGGGGGGGGGGGAGAGGTGGGAAGGGAAGGGAAATAGGGGACGGGGAGGGGGGGGAGAGGGGGACGGGAAGCGGAAGGCCCGGAAGGGGACGGGGGGGGGGGCGGGGGGGGGGTGGGAGGGGCGGAGGGATGGGAAGGAAGGGGAGGGAGGGGGGGGGGTAGGGGGCCTGGGAGCAGGGGGGGCAAGGGAACAACAGGAGGAAGGGGATGGAACGGGGGGGGGTCGGGGGGCGGCGGGGGGGGGGGCCGGCGAGACCCCGGGGGGGGCGGGGACGAAGGTGAGTGGGGAAAGGAAGGAGGAATTGGGGAGCGGGGGCGGGGGGTCGGGGGTGGGGGGGGGAGTGTGAAGGGGGGAGGGGAGGGAAGGAGGCAGCAGTGAGGGGGGGGAGGGGGGGCGGGGGGGGGGGGAGTTGGGAGGGGGGGGGGGGGGGGGGGGGGGGGGGTGGGGGGGATGTGAGGGGGGAATGTGAGGGAGCCAGTGGAGGGGGGGAGGGGGGGATAGAGGGGGGGGGGGAAGGGAAGGAGGGCAGTGGAGGGGGGGAGGGGGGGGATAGAGGGGGGAAGGGAAGGAGGCAGTGGAGGGGTGGGGGTGGGGGGGGGGGGGGTAGAGGGGGGAGGAAGGAAGGATAGGCCAGTGGAGGGGGGGGGGGGGGGGGGGGAAGCAAGACTCTGTTGAGAGGGTCCTGCTCCAAAACACGTGTGGTGTAGGCCTTGACCTGGGAATGTGGATGAGAGGCACAAGGATTAGGATATTAGAGAGAGAGGGGAAGGGAAGGAGGCCCTCTGGAAGGGCGAGGGGGCGGGGGGAGGGGGGGGGGGAACGGAAGGGGACGGAGGGGACAGGGGGGAGAGCCGGGCGATCGGGGCGGGCGGAGGGGGGGGGGGAAGGGCAAGCGACAGGAAGGGGTAAGCTGGGGGGGGGGGTGGGGGGAGGCAGGGGCGGAAGAGAAGGGGGGGGGGGGACAGGGAGGATTGGAAGGGGAGGTTGGGGGGGGGCCGGCGGGCAGAGGGGGGTGGGAAGGGACGAGGCACCCCCATCGGGGGCTCTCCCCGAGAAATAGGGGACAGGGGGGGGGGGGAGGGGGGGGATGGGGGGGGGTGCGAAGGGGACAGGAACGGAAGGGGAGGTGGTGCCCGGGGGGGGGGGGTGGCGGGCGGAGGGGCGGGGGGGCCCAAGGGAAGGACGGACCAAGAGGGGCAGGGGGACGAGGGGGGGGGCGGGCCCTGGTAGCGGGGGGGGGCGAAGGGAAGGAGGAACGGAGGACGGGGGGGGGGGCTGGCGGTCGGTGGAGGGCGGGCGGGTTGCGGGCGGCGATTTGCCCTCCGGCAGGGGAGGGGGCGACTGGGGGGTTTAGCCAGGGGGGGTGGGTGGAGGGGGGGGGGTGGGGAAGGGAAGGAGGAAGGGGAGGGGGGGTGAGGGAGTGTGGGGCGGGGGGGAGGGGGGGGGGAAGGGAAGGAGGAAGGGAGGAGGGGGGGGGGGGCGGGGCTTCGGGGGAGGTGCAGGGTCTCTCCTGGGGCAGGGGGTGGGCGGAGGGGGGGGGGAAGGGAAAGGACTGGGATAGGGCCGAGGGGGGGGGCAGGCGGGGGGGGAGAGTCGAAGGGGCGGGTGGAAGGAAAGGACGGAAGGGGTGAAGGCGGGGGGGGGTGGGGAGCGGGGGGGGGGAGGAAAGGAAGGAGGAAGGGGAGGGCCGGAGAGGGGGGGGGGGGGAAGGGGGGGGGGAAGGGAAGGAAGGATAGGGGAGGGGGGTAGGGGGGGCGTAGGCGGGGGGGGGTGTCGCGAGGGTGGGGGGGGAGGAAGGAGGATAGTGGCAGGGGGGAGGGGGGGGGAGGAGGTGTCTCCCCGGCGCGGGGCGGGCGGGAACGGCGAAAAATAGGAAGGACAGGGAGGGGGGGGGCGGGGGGCGGGGCCGGCGGGGGGGGGAGGGGGGCGGCGGGAAGGGAAGGCATTGCCGAGGAATGTGGAGGGGGGGGCAGGGGGGGTGGGGGGGAGGGGGGGGGGGAAGGGAACGGAAGGAAGGGCGAGGGTGGGGGCGGGGCGGCGGGGGGGGGGGGGCGGGCCCTGGGGGGGGGGGCGAAGGGAAGGACGGACAGGGGAGGGGGGGGGGGGGGGAAGGGGGAGGGTGGGGAGGTAGGGGAAGAGAAGGAGGACAGGGGAGGGGGGGGGGGGGGGGGGGGGGGGGGGGGGGGGGGAGGGGGGGGGGAAGGGAAAGGGAAGGAGGAAGGGGAGGGGGGGGGGCGGGGGGGAGGTGGTGTGGGGGGAAGGAAGAGGCAGTGGAGGGGGGGGGGGGAGGGAGTTGTTGGGGGGAAGGAAGGAGGCAAGTGGAGCGGGTGGGGGGGGTGGGGGAGTTGTGGGGGGGCAAGGGAAGGAGGCAGTGGGGGGGGAAGGAGGAGGGTTGGTAAGAGGGGGGGAAGGGAGGGAGGCAGTGGAGGGAGGGGGGTAGAGGGGGGAAGGGAGGGAGGCAGTGGTTTCATAGGCACTACACCAGGTGTGGTGAAACTTAGCAATATGGTGCTGTTCAAGGCAGTATGGGCAGTATAGATGCTACTACAGCACACTCCAGCGTACAGCACACTCCAGCGTACAGCACACTCCAGCGTACAGCTCACTCCAGGGTACAGCACACTCCAGCGTACAGCACACTCCAGCGTACAGCACACTCCAGCGTACAGCACACTCCAGCGTACAGCACACTCCAGCGTACAGCACACTCCAGCGTACAGCACACTCCATCGTACAGCACACTCCAGCGTACAGCACACTCCAGCGTACAGCACACTCCAGCGTACAGCATGCATGTAGGGAACGGCAATATAAGCTGAAGGCATCCCCAGCACTACAGCACTACATACCTACACACATGTGCTACACCCACCTTGTCAGTTGAAACCCAAGCTGCCTGAGCAGCACTACAGCACTACAGCACTACATACCTACACACATGTGCTACACCCACCTTGTCAGTTGAAACACAAGCTGCCTGAACAGCACTACAGCACTACACACATGTGCTACACCCTCCTTGTCAGTTGAAACACAAGCTGCCTGAACAGCACTACAGCACTACACACATGTGCTACACCCTCCTTGTCAGTTGAAACACATGCTGCCTGAATAGCACACAAATACATAGGCACTACACCAATCTGGTGCTTGAACAGCACCAAATTGCCAAATTTCACCACACCACACCAATCTAGCGCCTGAACAGCAATGAATTGCTAAATTCATAGGCACGATGCCAATTTGGTACCTGAACAGCACTGAATAGCCAAATTCATAGGCAGTACACCAATTTGGTGCTTGAACAGCACCGAATTGCCAAATTTCACCACACGACACCAATTTGGTGCCTGAACAGCACCAACCACCTGTACACCTGTATACGGTACCTGTGTCTAGAGAACGGCAAATGATATCATATGATATCATGTCATCATATGATATCGTACGATGCCGGCAGTCTTACTAGGCTAAAGTTGCCATTTACAGACAATATCATATGATGCAATTTGTATGATATCATATGACATGATACTCTCCTTCGGCTAGCATCATACGATATGCCAGTCCCTAATTATACGAGGGGGGATAAATAAATGTAATATAGAGAGAAGAGGGGGAGGAGTGAGGGGTTATGGCTGGTGGGGATGGAGGGTTAGGGGGGGAGAGGGGAGGAGGAAGGGAAGATAGGTGCGTGTGTGAGGAATGGGGGCCGAGAAGGTAAGGCGGAGAAAGTAGTAGGGGGGTATGTGGTTGGTGGGGTGGGGTGGGTGGATGGGGAGGAGGAGGGCAGGCGGATTGGTATGTGCGGGTGATAGAGGGGGGGGCGGGGGGGGGGGGGGGGGGCGGAGGGGGGGGGCAGTCGGGGGGGGGGGGGGGGGGGGGGGGGGGGGGGGGGGGGGGGGGGGGGGGGGGCCCGGGGGGGGGGGGGGGGGCAGAGTAGGAAGGGGATGGCGGAGGTGTATCGGTTATTTTCTGTTACAAGGGGGTAAAACATCCTGACTGTGTGTGAAGGAGAGGGGGTGGGTGGGGGGGGGATAGGGGCAACAAGGTGGGGTGGCCAACAACAGGTTGTACCCCGGTGAAAACCCGTTTGTAACCCAGCCAAGGAAAGGTGTTCTGGCCAACGGGTTGTATAACAGGTGCAACCCGTTTGTACCCAGCCAAGAAACAGATGTGGCCAAAGGTGTAACAGGTGCAACCCGTTTGTAACCAAGCAAGAAACAGGTTGTGCCACAGGTTGTAACCAGGTTGCAACCCGTTTTGTACCCCGCCAAGGAGCAGGTATGTGGCCCACAGGTGTAACCAGGTTGCAACCCAACACCTCTGTTTTGTAACCAGCCAAGAACAGGGTGGGCCAACAAGGTGTTAACCAGTTGCAAACCCGTTTTGTACCAGCCAGAACAGATGTGGCCAACAGTGTAACAGGTGTGTAACCGTTTGCTAACCCAGCCAGCACAGGTGTGTGGCCAACAGGTTGTAACCAGGATGTAAACCCGTTTAAGTAACCCCAGCCAAGAACAGGTGTGGCCAACAGGTGTAACCAGGTGTAACCCGTTTAGTAACCCAGCCAAGAACAGGTGTGGCCAACAGGTGTAACCCGTTTAGTAACCCAGCCAAGAACAGGTGTGGCCAACAGGTGTAACCAGGTGTAACCCGTTTTGTAACCCAGCCAAGAACAGGTGTGGCCAACAGGTGTAACCAGGTGTAACCCGTTTAGTAACCCAGCCAAGGACAGGGTTGGCCAAGAACAGGTGTGTTAATTAATTAATACACACTATTATCACACACCTCCTCAACCAAGGCTGAGTACTTGGTCAGCGTCAGACCCATACCTAGTGTATTTCCATGAATTAATTAGTTGAATTCAAATTAATAATTGCATTAAATTAATTGAATAAATGAATGCACACTGTCATCGCACACCACGCCAACCAAGGCTGAGAACTTGTACTGTGTCAGACCCGATGCGATATTAAATTAAATAAATTAAATAATCACTATCATCGCACACCACCTAAACCAAGGCTGAGTACTTGTTAGGTGCCAGACACAGTGTATTGCCATCAATTAAATTCAAATCGACTAATTAAATGAAATTAATTTAATTTAACTAAATGCAGACTATCATCGCTCACCACTCCAACCAAGGCTGGGTACTTGTAACGTGATAGACCCTGACCCGATGCGCTATTCAATAAAATACAATAAACATTATCATTGCTCACCACTCCAACCAAGGCTGGGTAATTGTTAGGTGCCAGACCCATACCTAGTTTATTACCATCAATTAAATTCGAATTAAATAATAAAATACATATAATTTAATTTAATTAAATGCACACTATCATCGCTCACCACTCCAACCAAGGCTGAGCACTTGTTAGGAGACAGACCCAGTGTCTTGACACCAATTAAATTAAAATTAAATACTACAATTAAAATCATTAAATTCAATTAAATGCGCACTATCATCGCTCACCAGTCTATTTAGGCAGACCTCCTGATATAAAATTAAATAAAATAAAGAAAATAAAATAAGCAGCATCATCACTCACCACTCCAACCAAAGCTGAGTACTTGTTAGGTGACTGACCCAGACCGATGCGATATTAAATTAAATTAAATTAAATTAAATTAAATTAATTAAATAAACACCATCATCACTCACCACTCCAGCCAAGGCTGAGTACTTGTTAGGTGACAGACCCAGACCCGATGCAATACCGCCGATGGAAGGATTGGAAGACGTGACGTAGGGGTATGTACCAAAGTCAAGATCAAGCATGGTGGCGTTGGCCCCCTCGATTAGAATGCGCTTGCCTGCATAATGTGTCAAATAGAGGACTGGGGGGTTGAGTGTGGGTGGGATTGGTTTTGACATTTGGTTTTGGGGCTGTGGGTGGGAGTGGGGGTATGTTACAAAGTCAAGGTCCAGCATGGTGACATTGGCCCCCTCGATGAGAATGCACTTGCCTGCAGAAGGATGATCAGGTCAATGTGTCGTAAGGCTGAGCACTGTGGATGGAAGTGGTGGGTTGAGTGTGCGTGGGCTTGGTTTTTGAAAGTTGGTTTTGGGGCTGTGGGTGAGAGTGGAGTGATAATCCAAACACAAGTTCCAACAAAGTCGCATTGGCACCCTTGATTAGAATTCGCTTGCCTGCAAAATGATGATCAGGTAAATTTTTAATATGGCTGAGGGCTGAGAGCTATTCCACTGTGTGAACTATGAAGGGTTTGGTCTACTCAGGACGTCCCCTCGATGAGAATGCACTTGCCTGCAGAAGGATGTTCAGGTCAATGTGTCATAGGGCTGAGGGCTGTGGGTGGGAGTGGTGGGTTGAATGTAAGTGGGCTTGGTTTTGAAAGTTGGTTTTGGGGCTGTGGGTGGGAGTGGAGGTATGTTCCGAATTTAAGGTTCCAACATAATCGCATTGGCCCCCCCGATCATAATTCGCTTGCTTGCATAATGATGTTCAGGTCAATGTGTAATAGGGATGATCCGAATTGAAGGTCAAGCATAGTCGCATTGGCCCCTTCAATGAGAATGCGCTTGCTTGCATAATGATGTTCAGGTCAATGTGTAATAGGGATGATCCGAATTGAAGGTCAAGCATAGTCGCATTGGCCCCTTCAATGAGAATGCGCTTGCTTGCATAATGATGTTCAGGTCAATGTGTAATAGGGATGATCCGAATTGAAGGTCAAGCATAGTCGCATTGGCCCCTTCAATGAGAATGCGCTTGCTTGCATAATGATGTTCAGGTCAATGTGTAACAGGGATGAAGACTGTGGGTAGAGGACTGGGGGGGTGAGTGTGGGTGGGCTTGGTTTTGAAAGTTGGTTTTGGAGCTGTGGGTGAGAGTGGAGGGATGATCCAAACACAAGTTCCAACAAAGTCGCATTGGCACCCTTGATTAGAATTCGCTTGCCTGCAAAATGATGATCAGGTCGATTTTTGATATGGGTGAGGACTAAGAGCTATTCCACTGTGTGGACAATGAAGGGTTAGGTCTACTCAGGACGCTGCCTAGAAGCTGCCTAGAAGCTGCTGCACATAGATAAGACAAGAACAGAGCCTTCCAGCATCGTGATAATCATTCACATATTCCAGTGTGTGAACAATGAAGGGTTTTTTGTAAACAGGAAGCTGCCTAGAAGCTGCTGCACATAGATAAGACATGAACAGAGCCTTCCAGCATCGTGATAATCATTCTCATATTCCAGTGTGTTAACAATGAAGGGTTTTATGTAAACAGGAAGCTGCCTAGAAGCTGCTGCACATAGATAAGACAAGAACAGAGCCTTCCAGCATCATGATAAGCATTCATGTATTCCACCGTGTCAACGATGAGAGTGTTTGATCTACTTAGGAAGCTGCGTAGAAGCTTCTGCACATGGATAAAACAACAATAGGGCCTACCTGGATCATTCATGTACCATATAGTGTCAACAGTGAAGGGTTTGATCTACTCAGGAAGCTGCCTAGAAGCTGCTACTCATGAAGAAAAAACAAAAAAGTGCCTACCTGAATCGTGCCTACCTGGATCATTCATGTACCAACAGTGTTAACAATGAAAGGTTTGATCTACTCAGGAAGCTGCCTAGAAGCTGCTACACATAGATAAAGATAGATAAAGAAAAAACAGTCCCTACCTGCATCGTAAGAATCATTCACATATTCCACGGTGTCAACGATGAAAGGTTTGATCACCTCAGCTAACACTTCGTGGGTTGCAAGATCTTTGGCAGCATCATAGTTCCAGCTAGCACCATACCTGTACCGCAAAGTTGAGTGTGCGTGTGTTGTGGTGGTGGTGGGATGGGGTGGAGTGGGGGGGTGACCACCTCAGCCAATGCTTCGTGGGTTGCAAGTTCCTTGGCAGTACCATAGTTCCAGCTAGCACCATACCTGTAGCGCAGATCCAAGTGTGTGTGTGTGTTGTGGTGGTGGTGATGGGGTGGGGTTTTGATCACCACAGCCAACGCTTTGAGGGTTGCAAGATCTTTGGCAGCATCATAGTTCCAGCTAGCACCATACCTGTAGAGCAAGTGTGTGTGTGTTGTGGTGTTGGTGGGATGGGGTGGGGGGGTGATCACCACAGTCAATGCTTTGTGGGTTGCAAGTTTTTTGGCAGCATCATAGTTCCAGCTAGCACCATACCTGTAGCGCAAGTGTGTGTGTGTGTGTGTGCTGTGGTGGTGGTGGTTGGATGGGGTGGGGGTTTGATCACCACAGCCAATGTTTTGTTTTGCTGTTGCTGTTGTTGTTGTTGTTGTTGTGTTGTTGTTGTTGTTGTTGTTGTTGTTGTTGTTGTTGTTGTTGTTGTTGTTGTTGTTATTGTTTTTGTTTTTGTACCTGCCAACCCTGATGACTACTTGCCCCAAACCTGTCTCCCCCCCACCTCCACCCCACCCCACCCCACCCCACACACACGCACAGACCTACCTCTGAGCTCCATCACTTGTCAGCTTCGACAAATTTTGCGTAAAGGTTGGCATGTCAAACAGGTCGCAGGCCCTCACCCCATTGCGGGTCGCCTTGCTGGCATAGGCAGGCCCGATACCACGCTTGGTGGTTCCGATCTGCTTGCCACTGCCTGCCAGCTCAGCCTCCTGCAGGCCGTCCGTACATAGGGGCTTAGCCTAATTGCTTGATCAGGGATCTACCTAGAAGGTGATTCATTTAGCCAGCAAGTTGTACTGGGGTGGCTTAGCCTAATGGCTTGATCAGGGAGCTGCCTAGAAGGTGATTCACATGTCAGGATGTTGCACTGGGGGGGCTTAACCTAATGGCTTGATCAGGGAGCTGCCTAGAAGGCGATTCACATGTCAGGATGTTGCACTGGGGGGGCTTAACCTAATGGCTTGATCAGGGAGCTGCCTAGAAGGTGATTCACTTGTCAGGATGTTGCACTGGGGGGGCTTAGCCTAATTGCTTGATCAGGAATCTGCCTAGAAGGTGATTCATTTAGCCAGCAAGTTGTACTGGGGTGGCTTAGCCTAATGGCTTGATCAGGGAGCTGCCTAGAAGGTGATTCACATGTCAGGATGTTGCACTGGGGGGGCTTAACCTAATGGCTGGATCAGGGAGCTGCCTAGAAGGTGATTCACATGTCAGGATGTTACACTGGGGGGGCTTAACCTAATGGCTGGATCAGGGAGCTGCCTAGAAGGTGATTCACTTATCCAGGATGTTACACTGGGGGGGCTTAGCCTAATGGCTGTATCAGGGAGCTGCCTTTTAGGTGATCCATTTAGCCAGCAAGTTGCACTGGGGGGGCTTAACCTAATGGCTGGATCAGGGAGCTGCCTAGAAGGTGATTCACTTATCCAGGATGTTGCACTGGGGGGGCTTAGCCTAATGGCTGTTTCAGGGAGCTGCCTAGAAGGTGATTCATTTAGCCAGCAAGTTGTGCTGGGGGGGCTTAGCCTAATGGCTGGATCAGGGAGCTGCCTAGAAGGTGATTCACTTATCCAGGATGTTGCACTGGGGGGGCTTAGCTTATTGGATGGATTAGGGAGCTGCCTAGAAGGTGATTCATTTAGCCAGCAAGTTGCACTGGGGGTGGCTTAACCTAACGGTTAAAACAGGGAGCTTCCTAGAAGGTGATTCATTTAGCCAGAAAGTTGCACTAAGTCGGCTGTATCAGTTAGCTACCCTAAGACAATGCACTGGAGGGGGGGGGGGGGGGGGGGGGGGGCTTAGCCTAATAGCTGGATCAGGGAGCTACCTCCAAGACACTGCGCCTATCCAAAAGGCCTGGGCATACCTTTTGATTTTTTAATACAATATAATTTAGCTCTAAGCTCCTTTCCGCTATATATAGCGATCGCTAGTTTTGATCCCGTTTAAGCAAAATTATCGCTATAAAAAAGTGGAAAAAACAGTTTTTTTTGTTTTTGCCCTATCTCATATCTCATAATCTTTATTTACTTATTACACAATTTATTCTTATAATATACTGGGCACACCTGCAGGCTGTCAATCTCCTTGTGAAGATAGAACAGCAGATGAGCTCGGTCAGAGATATACTTATTATAAACGTATTGTTTACTGGTCATACCTGCTGACCGTCAATCTCCTTGTGCAGATGAAACAGCCGATGGGCTCGGTCAGAGATCACCAGGCGCCCCTCAAACTTAACTCCTGCCTTCTTGAGCCCTTCCATCTCTCAGGTCATGCTAGGCACATGCAGGACGACACCTATGTCCTAATTATATATGGTAATTATTATTACATACTGGGAATACCTGCAAGCCGTCGATCTCCTTGTGAAGATCAAACAGCAGATGGGCTCGGTCAGAGATCAGCAGCCGTCCCTCGAACTTGACGCCTCTCTTCTTGAGACCCTCCATTTCTTGTATGATGCTAGGGACGTGTAAGACGACGCCGTTTCCGACAAGGCAGATGGAGTTGGGGTTGAGGATGCCCGAGGGGACGAGGTGGAGGGCGTACTTGTTGCCATCATCATCATAGATTGTGTGACCGGCATTGGCTCCTCCCTGGGGTGGGATTGAAGTGGATTGGATTGGATTGGATGTGTTCTGTTGCGTCATGTGTTGTGTGGTATAATGTTGTGTGGGGACGAGGTGGAGGGCGTACTTGTTGCAATTGTCGGTGAAGATTGTGTGGCCGGCATTTGCCATACCCTGGGGTGGAATTGAAGTGGATTGTTGAGTTTTGGCTTGTTTTGGCTGAGTTTGCCTTGTTTTGTTTTGTTTTGTTTTGGTTTGGCTTGCTTTGGCTTGGTTTGGCTGAGCTTGGCTTTATTTTATTATGTTTTGGCTACTTTCGTTTTGGGTTTGCATTGTTGTCAGAGTTTGCTTGTGTTCAGAGTTTTTTTATGGACCCCGGAGGATTGACAATGTAAGTTCCCTTGTTGTATTGTGCTGTGTTGTGTGTTGTGTGTTGTGTGTTGTGTGTTGTGTGTGCGGACTCCCAATGATTGATAACCTAAGTTCTTCACCCTTACTGTGTTGTCTTAAGTTGTGTTGTCTTAAGTTATGTTGTGTTGTGTTGTGTTGTGTTGTGTTGTGTTGTGTTGTGTTGTGCTGTGCTGTGCTGTGCTGTGCTGTGCTGTGCTGTGCTGTGCTGTGCTGTGCTGTGCTGTGCTGTGCTGTGCTGTGCTGTGCTGTGTTTGGTATAGTCCAGTTCAAGGATTGTTTTTGTGAGTGGAGTACGCGGTAAAAGAGGACCTGAGAGTTGGGTTTATTTGGGTTGGGGGCTGGAGTTTTGGGTAAGGATTGCACAGTTGGGTTTTGGGATTGGGGTTTGGGGGTAGGTTGTTTTGGGGGTGGGGGGCGCGGGTGGGGGTGGGGGTGGGGGGTGCGGTGGGGGTCGGGGCTGTGGGTGGGGGCGGGGGTGGGGGCTGTGGGTGGGGGTGGGGGTGGGGGCAGTGGGGCATCCTTACCTGCGCCCTAGCCACAATATCGTACTGCTTAGCCAGCACATCCACAAGCTTTCCCTTGCCCTCATCCCCCCACTGGGTTCCCAGTACAACGCAGACTTGGGCGTCAAACTGTTCCTCGGATACTTTCTCGGCTACATGAGTTTCTTCGGTCCGGACGTGCACGGCGCAGGGGAGGCGGGCGGTCCGACCAGAAACCGGTAGGTTACGGTTCCACGCGGTGGATGGAGCGTGGATGATGGGTCTGCCAACGGGGCGGGTAGACTGATTGCCGTACGCGCGCTGGGTTAGCTGCATGATAGGTGGTTTCGGTAGGACGGAGGGTGCGCTGTCAGGATCGAGGGGAACGTAGCCTGGGTCGAGGGGACGTTGTCTGGATCGGTAGGTGAGTGGACGAGGGCGTTGTGTGGGTCGGTGGGTACCAAGCTCAGTACGCTTGCATTTGTCGCAGTCTGCAATGGCAATTCATAGTGCTTGGTGGAAATATGGAATCGATTCACAAGACGCTTGGGGCTGACAGACGCGATCGGTTCGACAACCGGTTGAATTTTGAAGCTGCTCAACCCCAGGGTAGGTCGGGGTAGGTCTTCGCTCCTGCGGGCCTGTCGAACTTGGCATCGGCCTAGGATTCGACTGTTCGTGTGGGTGAGCTGAGCTTTGGTCTTCGAGCCAAGCTTTGGCCTTCGAGCCGAGCTTCGGACAGGTAGCCAGAACTGTATACGAAACGCGCCCGACGTGACAAGTCCTAAGCAGCGTCGAGCAGCGTCGCAAGCGACCGAAAAATTGGCGGGGAGTGTTAGCAACGGAATCGAGCGGACCGAAGCCAGTTAGTTCCGAGACCGTTGGCTGGCGTGTCATGTACTCAGGGCCCCCCAGGGCCCCCCGCATGCGGGCGCTCGGTCTCGAGGCTCCCTATCAGCTCCGGCATCGGCTTTCATAACCTTTATATTGAGCCTGGTATACCGATTGCTCGTTGTCCCGACCACCTTTCTCCGCAGATCACCAAAGAAGGCGCCATTCATTAAGTTTGGCACACGACATCAGACCTGCATTCGCCATACGAGTGAGCGAGAGAGCGAGTTCACCAACCACCATGGACACTGCTAGTGATACAGTTCCCTGCGAGGATGAGACGGCCCTTCTGGAGGAAGAATCTGAGAACATGATGTCGTCATCCCAAGCCAGCGCAGCCCATCCAGTCTCAATCTGCGCAGGGTCCCATCTCTGGCGTATCCTCGACTCTGATCAGAAGTATGTTCCATTCATGGCTTCAACCTTTACAACTGTGTCGTCGGAACAGTTTTCGGGTGGAGGCGTTCATGTTCCACGATTCATTGCGACATACGAGTTGTTCACGTGCGTGGCAGTTTTTGCCCACAGTATCACTGCCGATGGATCTTCGTGGACCGCATTTGGAGCACATATCGATGCGGAGTGCTTCCAAGGAGCAAAGTCTCTTCCATCGTTGACGGAAGCTTTAAAATGCTCGTTCTCTGGAAAGGACATTGCAAAGCAGGTGAAAGCGTATTTGGTAGGGGGACATCGCAAGGATGACAGTGTATTGAAAGGACAGCCGGGGGCTCTGTACAACGCTGTGCGCAATGCTGTAAAACGAGCGGGCGTCAAGGATATCGATCAATCGCTGGGTCTCCGGTTTGAAGGACAGCACATCGGGGCGAGTGACTATGAGCAGAATATGGCGAAGCTGTACGCCACGAATCAGCTGTTCTGTATTGCTGCACTTGATGTGGTGACGGGCAAAATGGTAACCCACACCGACGCATCCGTCGCGTTTCCCCTGCAAGCAAGTTTGGGTCCACGGAATGCTGAGAATGCGAAGCTTCTGCTTCAGACATTAGGCTCTGGACATGCCCTCGTGCGGGCCTGTGCGCTTTGTGGGATCAGGAAATCCAAGGATTGTAGCCGATGCAAGCGTACATCCTACTGCAGCGCTGAGCGCCAGCGCACACATTGGCGCCAGGCCCACAAATCGAACTGCCATGCGCCTGCACTTTGATGGTCGTATCTGACGATAGGAAAAGCATCCAAGTGCTTCACAATACACGTCGATAGCATCGATATCACGTACAACTATGGAGGCTAAATACCATTTTGTTGTTGCTGTGCCGGTCGATATCAAGTAGCAAGTAGCTCATAGCTTTTATTTTCAGCTACGAGCAACAGCTTCTATGCAGCTCCTACAGCCAGCCACTTGGCCAAGCCCCAAGATGGCAACTATACCGAAAAGCTGGCTGAGTCAGCTTCAAGGTGCACTAGGTTGTATCAGGTTTGCCTGACTAGCCAGTCACTCAGTCAGGAGGGTTGTCTAGAAGCTGCTGCTCGTAGCTGAAAAGCAAAACTATGAAGAAGCACTCTGGCTGAGGAATTTGAAGAGGCACATGGGCTATCCTAGGGATGTCCGCCCATTATGACTCAGGTAGACTGTTTCCTTTTTGGCTACGTGTTGCAGCTTCTAGGCAGCTCCCTTTCTGCGTCCTTGGGCCAAACCAGAATCCAGGTTTCTTCATGTCTGAAAGTTTCTACAACTTAGCTTCCAGCATGAGTGGCTAGGGCCCGTCAGTCACTTTGTGGGCTTCAGCTAAGCATATGTATGCATGTCACAGTCCAGGGATAGGCCAAACAGGCTAAAGGGACTCACACTATTGTTGTGTAGGGACTCACACTATTGTTGTGTGTGTTAGTTATTGTTTCACGGTAGGTAGAATCCGGAGACCTACTTCGGAGGCATATCTCATCCGGTTGCACGTGGGCAGGGCTTCTCTTTTCAACTACAAACAACAGCTTCTAGGCAGCTCTCCTAACTGGCTTTTGAGACTAACCAAATGGGACCTGGTGCGCCTTGAAGCAAACACAGTTAGCTGTCCAGAACTGCGGAAATATTTGGGTATAGCTTAGTGGCTGGCTCTTGGAGCTGCCTAGAAGCTGCTGCTCGTAGTGGAAAAGAGAGGCAGAACTAGAAGCCTTTCAACGGGCAAGTCTTAAACACGGTAGAAAGTTGTGTGCTGTTCGAGGACCTGATTTGGATCATATCCCACGTGCAGAACTTTTCTTTTCCACTACGATCAGCAGCTTCTAGGCAGCTCACTGAGCCAGCCATTGGGCCAAGCCCCAAGATGTCAACAGTACTGAAAAGCTAATGATGTCAACTCCCATGTGTACTACTTTGTTTTAGGGTTGGCTGGGAAGCAAGCCAGGGGAGCTGCCTAGAAGCTGCTGCTCGTAGCGAAAAATAAAAGCTATGGGTTATTCCTTCTCCTGTGTCATGTTTTACTTGGTGGTCTGCACCTGAGAAGGGACTCGTGCGACACATAGAATATGCTCCCATAGCTTTTATTTTCAGCTACGAGCAGCTACTTCTAGGCAGCTCCCTGAGCTAGCCACTGGGCTAAGCTCCTAGATTTTATTAATACTGGAAATGTGATTCTGCCAGCTTCAAGATGCTCTACGTTGCTATAGGTTTGGCTGGGTACCAAGCCAGGGGAGCTGCCTAGAAGCTGGTGCGGAAGTTGACGGAGAATGATTCTGGGACGATTTGAGTGACAACGCGGAAGTGCCAAGGGACGCGCCGGGTAATGGCTACGGGCCCATGAATGTTTCCCCAACCCCGGGTGAATGTTTCCCCAACCCTGGGTGAACGTTTTCCCAAGGTCTGTAATGTTCAGCACTACAGAACAAACATTCTATCGCGGAGACTGCTGCTTCGTTTTTTATTTGAACTCTCTACGGTATTTTGCGTGTTTTCCAGTTTCTTATATTTATATACAGTTTGCATAGTATGGATCCATAAGTATTGATCCCCACTATTCCCAATAAATTCAAATGATAGCATTCGTATCAAATTATAATTGATCCAATCTCCTCATACAATCATTGAAAAACTATGGCAACTTCTCACGACCTTCCACCTCTGAATTGAACATCAAGTGATGTAGAGGAATCGTTTTGATCTCAGCTTGGAAAATCAGGTTCTGAACTTCTGATAGTTATGTTATTGTCTGATATACGTCGGACACTGAGTCGGCATAATGCATACCGGTACCTGGTCCCTCCAGGTCCCGGGTTGCCTGCCGCTAGGCCACAGGCTAGCTGTGGCCTACACGGGTCTGCAGGATCTTCCTGCAGACTCCCGTCTTCGATATAAGCGCAATCGTTGCGTGTATCCTTCTTCTACTTCAGTCTTCACTGTGTAACCAACAAAAAGTTATGTGTCATCTAAGACGAAACTACTTTCAGAATCTACTTTCACGAGAAAAAACCTATGTTTGCAACGTAACAGATCCTCAAAATTTTGTGTGTTTTAGACGTGCAATGTAATGTTTTCAACTTCCCTGGGTGCAACTACACCACACTCCTGAGTACATAATGCAATCACGTGAGTGTAGACAGTTGGTCGGCCCCCTACGGAGCTCAGACCTATACGATACTTTCGCGATTTCTCACATTTCTCACATCGTGCTGTTTCTTCACATTTCCCAAGAAAACCGGTCAAATTTGCCGGCTAAGTGACTGTCCTGAAATCCAAGCGACGCGTATTCAATTTCCGTCGTGGGCGGATTACCTTACCTCAGAGGACACTTTTTCGCGTACGGATCTCGGGGTTGCGGATTGTGGACGCGGCGTTTTCATGTTTCGTTTCTTTCTTGTCCTGTGGACTCAGTGTTGGGACCTGGAGCATGTCTACGATTTCTCCTTGGAAAAATCGCATCTCAGTGCCTCTCGCAGCCCATTGCATCAGCACATTGTGCTTGACAAGGAAATCTGCTGTTTCGCACTAGTCCCTTCAGGTTGCGAAGTAGCAACTGTAGCCTCGGGAGTTGCTGCATCCTGCCTCCATGGAACTTCGGGGAGTCAGTGAGCTATTAAGTTCATAAGTATTACAGGCCACCAAGTTGATAATAATGCCATGCCATGCTATATTGATTCTTGACCCCCCAAATATTAAATTGTACGGATTAGTAAGCACCTGCTTAAGCATCTATCACCAAAGAGGCTGCCCTGCAACCCACATCCCCAACGGCACTGACTTTAATGTGTACCAGGACGGGAGTAGAAAAAAATCACTTCTCCAATGCCTAAAAAACCTAGGGAGGGCTGGCCAGGGTACTACCAGTATATTTTGCCAAATTCGTTGGTGCTTTAAATACAATTGGTCAGCGCTTTGAAGTGCAAACACTGCACACTGCGCCTATACGATAGGGGGTTGAAAAAACCCTAAACCCTTTTAAAACTTATTGCACGAGGTCCAAAGTTTTGCCAATAGACTACCCTTACCAAGGCCTACTCATGGGTGGTCTCAGATTGTCATTTGGAGTACAAAGTCACATTTTGGAGGGATTGTCACGTTGCAAACATCTCACGAGACAGTAGAGCCAGTGAAATGTAGATCTTGGAAATAGATACGGCAGCACATTTTGAACAACCCTGATACTGAGTGTAACCACACAATGGTTTGGAAAACTGGTTGTAGGATTATAAGTGCTAGCTGGCGTGAAGTCCACGTGCATAATTCAGACATTCATCTTTTGCACCTGTGACACATTCAGATTCAGACAAATTCACCCCCCTCCTTCCCACAACCTTCGCCCTTGCTCTGAATTCGCAACTCTAATAGCCTTGACACTGCTAGAGAGCGCCAGATTCCCTCGCACGCAGATTCCGGGTGGGATTCCCGGCTTCCTGCCTAACCAGCGCGTATTTGATGCAGCAACTGCGCAATCGAGCGGACTCGAATTGGAGCCCTGTCATTTCGCAGTAGATGTCCACGTATGGTGGAACCCCGCGCAATCGGAAAGAGCGGAAAGTTTCCATCCTCCTCAAAAGCGCGGAGGGAGATAAGAAGGTTCGTTGAAGAAACAGTCTAACATGCGCTTTGCGCAACCTCCACTCACTTCCGAATATGTCTCATCGAGGCAAAATCTCCTCCCACTCCCAAAATACAGCTTCCTATGAATCCCCACCTGAACCCTGCTTCCTTGTTTGTTGCTGCAGCACTGCTCCGGCATCGAGTCGGTGATATGCGACAGCGAGCATAAGTCTCTGTTCACTGGATCTAGGGATGCCAGCATTAGAAGGTGTGTGCCTGTGGGGGACTGAGCTTGGCTATGTGTTTGAGTGGTGTTGTGCTGCTTTGGCTGATGATGTGTATGAATGGTTTGGTTTGGTTTGGGTGGGGTCGTGTTGAAATGATGTGGTTTGGGTGGGGTGGTGATGGTTTTGTTTGGGTGGGTTTTTGATGGTTTTGTTTGGGTAGGGTTGTGATGGTATGGTTGGTTGGTTGGGATTGTGTTAGAATGGTATGGGTTGGGATAGAGTGTGATCTTTTGTGTAGGGTTCTGATGGTTTTTTTGGGCTGGATAGGCTTGCAATGGTTTGTTCAGGTTTGGGGTCATGGTCGGTTTGGTGTGGGTTGAGATGGTTAGGGTTGGTTTAGGGGTTGGGTTTAGGTGGTTTGGTTTGCATTTGGTTAGAATTTTGTGAGCGGGTGTGTGGGGGCATGGATATGTTGAATTAGGGGCCTGCGGACTTACTCGCTAGCATGTGTAGTGTGTGGTGTTGTGTAATTGTGTAGTTGTGAATCAACACCTTGCAATCGACTTGTGTTGGTGTGTTTGTGTTTGTGTTTGTGTGTGTTGTGTGTGGGTGTTGTGTGTGTTTTGTGTGTATGTGTTGTGTATGTTTGGTGTGTGTGGTCGTGTGTTGTGTGGTCATAAATCACACCCTGTGTTCCAACAAATCAACCTTTGCTGTGTAACCTAAGTGGAGGTGTAGGTGCGTCACCTCCTCATGTTTTTGGTTCAGTTTTATGTGTTGTGTGGCGTGGTGTGTGTGTGTCGTGTGTTTTGTGTGTATGTGTTGTGTTGTGTGTGTTGTGTATGTTTGTCTATGTGTGTCGTGAGTTGTGTAGATGTAAATCTCCTCCTCGTGTTTTTTTGTTGTGTTTTATGTGTTGTGTTGTGTTGTGTTGTGTTGTGTTGTGTTGTGTAGATGAAGCCTCACATCCCTTACCCCAAATTCGAAGTTGTCAACGAGAGACATGCCGACTGGGTAAATGACATCCCCCCCCCCCCCCCCCCCCATCCCCATCACCCACGTACCCATCCCCTTCACACACGCACGCACACGCACACAAATACCCACCCACCCACCCACCCACCCACGCACACAAAAACCCACCCACCCACACATAACCCCTCCTCCTCCCCCCCCCCCCCCCCCCCCCCCCCCCCAGGTGGAGCCTCACATCCCCTACCACTAAATTGGAAGCAGTCTACGAGGGACATGCCGACTGGGTCAATGATATGGTCCTCGTCAATGACCTGCTCATCTCTTGTTCAAACGACAAAACGGTCAGGGTGTGGCGGAGCAATTCTCAAGGTACAAATAATATATGCATCTATATATAATATTGTTATGCTCATCTCTTGCTCACACAGTAAAATGGTCAGGTTTGGGCCAAGCAATTCTCAAGGTATATGTAATAGAATATATAATATACATTTATAATATTGACCTGCTCATCTCTTGCTCTAACGGCAAAAGGGTTAGGGTGTGACAGAGCAATTCTAAGGTACATATAATGTCTGTGTATATATATGTATATATATATATATCTAGATATATATATATATATAGATATATATATATATAGAGTATAGACAGACATTATATGTACCTTAAGAATTGCTCCGTCACACCCTGACCCTTTTGCTGTAAGAGCAAGAGATGAGCAGGTCAATATTATAAATGTATGTATATATATATACAAATGATCTGCCCATCTCTTGCTGAAACGATAAAACGGCCAGGGAGTGGTGGAGCAATTCTCAATGTTCACATAATATATACATCTATACATAATATTGATCTACTCATCTCTTTCTGAAACGATAAAACGGTCAGGGTGTGGTGGAGCAATTCTAAAGGTACGTATACATATATAATGGAGTAATTCTGGAGGAGTAATCTCAAGGTACTATAGTATACATATATATATATATTATAATATATAATATACAGTACATTGCCGTGGGTGGCCGGAGGCCACCCGCCACCCACCCCAGGTCCTTTGGGTCTGATCAGGGTTACTGGAGGGGTCAGGCCCTTGTTTGTCCTCCCCCCCCCCCCCCCCCCCCCCCTCTCCTCCACTTCACATGCACTCAAGACATCAAGACATTCCCCCTTCCAGCTAAAATATGTGATGCATGCCCCCTTCCCATCCGTAATGGAATGCCCCCTCCGCCCCCCCAGACCGGCACAGATCCCCTACTTTCCCGAAATCTGTGCCTGCCCCCCATCCCCATTGCCTCACCCTCGTCATCTCCTCCTGCCCCCCCTTGCCCCACACACCTTCCTGCCATCTCCCTCCTCGCGCAGCCCTCCCCTCCCTCTCCCCCGCAACCACATACACACACGTACACCTCGGGTTCTTCCTGTGCAAACTTGCTGCAGCCAAAATCGGGGCGCCGTACTTAACGATCGACTACATAATGAAAAGAGAGTGCGGTGATGAGATGAGCGTCGCAGGCGCGAGCGATGGAGATAGTGATGAAGAATTCGAATTTCTCGAAGCTGTTGCGAGTACTCCCAGCATCACAAAGTACGCATGCGTAAAATGAATGGTGATAACGCTCGCAGGACGGAGACAGAAGCATGGTGACATGAAGAAAGTGCACTAACGCCGTCTCTGATTTGGATCGCTCCTATGCTTTTCGGCATGTAGAGCTCGCTTTCGCTGTGAAGAGCTCGCTGGCTGGCTGTATTCGTTGCCCGTCTGCTTAAATCTGTTGAATTGTTGCCATTGGATCATGATGATTGAGTTTGCAACTTGGACCCATGCTCCTGCCAAACCCTCAGCATTGTATTTGATGATCAAGAGAACGGTAGATAAATAATATATACTATTTATGAACCTTGGGACATGCTCCGCCCACACCCTGGCTGGTATAGACTGAGGAAAAAGATGAGCAGATCATAATATATAATATATATATATATATATTATACCGTTACTGCCCTCAAAAATGTTGAACGGTTTTTTAATTTTTAATTGACGGAGCAAACCGTCAAATCGCCACGATTGACGTATACGGGTTATATTTCCGAAACGAAAAAACCGTCAAATGGTTTTTTTCGCCTATATTAGGTGCATTCAATAGAATGCACATATCTCACTGCTCAGTGGGCCCAAAACACTACACAATTTTTATTGATACGAGATCCCTTGGGACCTTATGCATCTGTCTGCATATTCAGATGCCTCATCTGAAAAAAAACGAGTTTGGGGAGCACAGACCTTGTGGCGCATCTTAAAACTCTTCCTTGCTACAATTGTTTGAATTAGGACACACTGGTGATGAGGATGAGGGCCCTGGGCCTTCTAGGTCGTCTGAGCAACACATGAACCTACATTATGCTTATGATATGACATAACATGAGCAAGAGATGATTTCAGGAGGTAATGGAACGATTGAATGTCTCATTTAGTCATTTCAATGAGTACCGGTAGTGTTATGCTGAATAAGATGTTGGGATCATTGCAAAAATTATAAGACACTCCTGCAGGTCCTAAACAGTGATCCTATTATTGTACCATGAACCATGAATTAGTGTAATGTATGATAGTACATTGTTCAGGTGCGTAAATGGATTTTATAAATGGAAAACCGTTCAAATGTGTAACGTCAATTAATTCCATTAAAAACCCGTCAATTTACATAACCCCCCCCCCAAAACCGTCAAATTTTGCAACGTTAAATTATTGGAGGCAGTACGGTATATATAGACATACACGATTTCTGAGAAAAGTTCGCTGAACTTCATGCCGGACGCTAGCTGGCTTTGGCTTAATACCGAGGTACTAATAGCGAAACCCACCCTGGCTATCGGTTGAATTCGCGGGTTAGTTATAGCTTTTCAAATGAGGCGACTCCGAGTGGCGTAAAATCAAATCCCCAGTTCAGCTTTCAGGATGCAACTTCCAATCCTCCGCATCAAGATTACACCTGCACGCGTCGCCCTTTCCGCTTTTTGACTGAGCCGAGATACCATCAACTCCCTACCGAGATTTCGAAAATAGACAGAGAGCAGTGTGAATGCGAAGCGATCATATCATTCTCCGCATTCGATCTGAGGTCAAAACCACAGAATGGCGCCAGACTAATTGTCCTATAATTTCTGCCTCCTCGATGCCAGCATGAATTGCCACCATGTAATGCGA
>JACBWV010000660.1:4422226-4441587 GCA_013435795.1 Chlamydomonas sp. ICE-L | reverse complement strand
CACAGTCCAGAGCCCTCTCTATGCCTCTGACTACATGCACCACACCACAACAATACAACACACAGCACCACAACCACACCCCCCCCACAACCACACAACATCCCACCACACTAACACACTCAGACCGCCCTCTCTCTATGCCTCTGACTACATGCACCAACACCCACAATACACCACACGCACCACCACCAACACCCACACCAAACACACACCACACTAAACACACCACAGTCAGGACCGCCCTCTCTATGCCTCCCCCAAGTGACTTCACACTTGACCACACCACACAAACACCACAAATACACCACACCGCACAACACCACACCACACCACACACCACCCACCCACACTACACACCCACAGTCAGAGCCGCCCTCTCTATGCCTCTGATACATGCACCACACCAACAATAACACCACACAGCCACCCACACCCCACCCACACTACACCACACTACACACCACAGTCAGACCGCCCTCTCTAGCCTCTGGACTACCAGGAACCACACCACAAATACACCACACCGAACCACACCAACATAGTGTGTCACCACACACACTACAACCACAGTCAGACCGCCCTCTCTATGCCTTCTGGAACTTCATGCACCACAACACAAAATACACCCACACCGCACAAACCAACACCACACCACACCAACACTACACAACACAGTCAGGACCGCACTCCCTCTTATGCCTTGACTACAATGCACCACACCCACAACAATAACCACACCGACCACACACACACACCACAACACACTAACACCACACCACACACCACAGGCAGACCGCCCTCTCTATGCCTCTGACTACATGCACCACACCATACAACACACCACACCGCACCACACCACACCACCACCACACCACACAAACACTACACACCACAGTAAGAACGCCCTCTATGCCTCTGACTACATGCACCACACCACCCCAACAAATCCACCACAACCGCCACCACACCACCACCACACCACACCACACTTACACAACTCACAGTCAGAACGCCCTCTCTATGCCTCTGCCTACATGCACCACACCCACAATAAACCACACCGCCACACCACACCACACCACACAACACACCACACTACACACCACAGTCAGACCGCCCTCTCTATGCCTCTGACTACATGCACCACACCACACAATACACCACACCGCACCACACCACACCACCACACCACACTACACACCACAGTCAGACCGCCCTCTCTATGCCTCTGACTACATGCACCACACCACACAATACACCACACCGCACCACACCACACCACACCACACTACACCACACTCAGACCGCCCTCTCTATGCCTCTGACTACATGCACCACAACAACAACTACCACCACACCGCACATACTACACACCACAGTCAGACCGCACTCTCTAGCCTCTGACTACATGCACCACACCACACAATACACCACACCGCACCACACCACAACACACCACACCAAACCACACTACACACACCGTCAGGACCGCCCTCTCTATGCCCTATGACTACATGACCACACCACACAATATACCACACCGCACCACACACACACACCACACCACACTACCACACCACAGTCAGACCGCCCTCTCTATGCCTCTGACTACATGCACCCACCACCACACAATACACGACACGCACACGCCACAACCACACCACACACACCACACTACTCACACAGTCCGACCGCCCTCTCTATGCCTCTGACTACATGCACCACACCCAACAATACACCACACCGCACCACACCACACCACACTACACCACACTACACACCACAGTCAGACCGCCCTCTCTATGCCTCTGACTACATCAACCACACCACACAATACACCACACCGCACCACACCACACCACACCACACTACACACCACAGTCAGACCGCCCTCTCTATGCCTCTGACTACATGCACCACACCACACAATACACCACACCGCACCACACCACACCACACCACACCACACTACACACCACAGTCAGACCGCCCTCTCTATGCCTCTGACTACATGCACCACACCACACAATACACCACACCGCACCACACCACACACACTACAACACACTACAACACCACAGCCAGGACCGCCTTCTTCTATGCCTGACTACCATTCAAACCACACCACACCACTACACCACACCGCACCACCACCACCCACCCCACACTACACCCCACAGTCAGACCGCCTCTCTTGCCTCTGACTACACACACCCACCAACAAATACACCACACCGCACCACAAACCACACCACACCACACCACCTGCCCACACCTCAGTCAGGACCGCCCTTCTATGCCTCTGATTACATGCACCACACCACACAATACACACACAGCAACACCACCACACACACCAACAATCACACACAGTAGGACGCCCTCCTCTATATGCCTCTGACTAATGCCCAACACACACAACAATACACCACCACCGCACCACCACCACACCACACCCACACTACACACCATAGGCCAAACCGCCCTCTCTATGCCTCTTGACTACATGCACCAACACCCCGCCAAAACACACACCGGCACCACACCACACCACTCACACCACACTACACACCAAGTCAGACCGCCCCTACTCTCTGCCTCTGATACATGCACCACACACACAATACACCACACCACACCACACCAACACACCACAAACCACACACAGTCAGACCGCCTCTTATGCCTCGACTACAGGCACCACCACACAATACACCCAACCGCACACACCACACCAAACCACACCACACTACACACCACAGGCAAACCGCCCTCTCTATGCCTCTGACTACATGCACCACACCACACAATACACCACACCGCACCGCACCACACCACACCACACCACACCAAACCACACCACACCACACCACACCACACCACACCACACCACACCACACCACACCACACACCACCACAGGCAGACCGCCCTCTCTATGCCTCAGACTACATGCACCTCTGGGGGAACACCCTAAGGGAAGCTGCTGACGAGTTGGACCCTGGTCGTGCCTATGTGGATGGCTTCCCCTCCAACATGATCTACAGCAAAGATCCGTACCTCAAGAGATGGTCAAATCCACAGGAGCCTATGTACGGAGATGTACATATCTTCAATTACGTGTGAGTCCTGTAAACCTACCGATGTACGGAGATGTACAAATCTTCAATTACGTGTGAAGTCCTGTCCTACACATACCCGATTGTACGGAGATGTACACCATATACCACCTGCGTGGAGTCCTGTCAAACCCTACCCACCTACCTACCTACCTGGGGCCATTTTCCTCCCCTACCCCGTTTTTTGAGGAGCCCCCAAATATGCCAACGTGGGTTATGTCACACACACAGCGTTCCTCCCCGGTCGTTCCGGCCTTCTCCAGGGACACCACCACACCCAGCGCACCACCTTTAACATCCCCCCCCCCCCCGTGTTTTATAGCTTTATACATTTTTGTAGCTTTTGGGGGCCATTAAGGGCAAGACAAAAAACTTATGAACTAGACACCGTTCAATAGCCGAACCACGACTACACCAGAGAGCCCTACCTACCGTGACCTTCCTACTACCTACCTACTACCTACCTACCTACCTCACCTACCACACGACCTCCAAGAATGCCACCTAACCTGACTACCTACCTACCCACCTACCAACCTACCTGATTACTCTACCTTTCGACCTACCTTTTTCACCTACCTCAACCTACCTACCTACTACCTACTACCTACCTACCTACCTACCTACCCTACCTGACTACCTACCTACTACCTACCTACCTACCTACCTACCTACCTGCTACCTACCTACCTACCTACCATCACCTACTCCCACCGACCTACTCACCATCCCTACCATACCTACCTACCATACCTACCACCTTACCACCTACCTACCTACCTACTACCATACCTACCTACCTACCTACCTACCTACGCTTCCTACCGTACCTACCTAGCCTACCTACCTACCCGAACCTACCTCCTACCTACCTACCTACCTACCAACCTCCCTGAACTACCTACCTACCTACCTATCCTCCCGACGACCTACTTTCTACCTACCTTTCATACCTACCTACCTACCCTACCACCTCACCTACTACCTACCCTACCTCCCTACCTACATACATACCTACCTACTACTACCTACCTTACCTACATACATAATACCCCATGACACTACCTCTACCTCACCTACCTAACCCTACCTACCTACTACCTACCTACCTACCTACTACCTACCTACCTACCTACTACCTACCTACCATACCTACACACTCACCAATCACCTAACCCTGCCTACCCTAGATACTACCTACCTACTACCCGACATACCTACCCACTCACCCTCCCACCCATACGATGTAGGGATGACTGCCAGCAGCATGACTCCATCCACGCTCAAAGCTTCCATCTCAGAGTACTGGCTACTCAGTTACGCTGAATCGGTGGTGTGTGAATATTGGGGTGGGTGGGAGAGAGCACGGGTGGTAAGGTGGGCTGAACAATGGGATGGTGTGTGAACATGTGGTCGGGTTGGTGGGTGGGTGCGGGGGGATGTGTTTCGTGGCCCAAACCAAACCAAACCGAGCCATTTGTACACAAAGCCTTCCCAGAACAGCCCAGACCAGCCCAGACCAGCCCAGACCAGCTCAGACCAGCTCAACCCAACCCAGCAGCACAGCACAGCACAGCACAGCACAGCACAGCACAGCACAGCACAGCACAGCACAGCACAGCACAGCACAACCTAAACCACCCAAAAACAGCCCAAACCGAACCATCACAAACCTTCACAAACCATCCCAACCCAAACCAAACTCTCTTCTGCCCTGTAGTCCTATCCATCCTGGCATGCCATCATACCCTTTACCACACCAGACCACACCACACCACACCATGCCAACATCCCACTCGGCCTCCACGCAGACTCCTATCTCATCCCAGGCACGCCGTCAACCCATACCACATCTCCCACACCTACCACTCACCACCACACTGCACCCCTTACAACACAAATGCCACATCACCACACATCCAGCATGTCACACCTCCCCTCTGCCCTGCAGTCCTATCCATCCTTTCATGCCATCAGACCCTACACAGAGTCTTCTGACTGGTCCCTCTTCTCACATGGAGCCTCCCCTGCATTCAGGTAACCTTTAATTGCTCCCCTTGAGTTGTTGTTGATTGTTGATGATGATCGATAACGGCTGATGATGATGGATAATGATATGATGATGATGATGATGTTATGCACCCTCTTACAACCACCGGTCAACGCCATCAATACGGGCCACACCCGAGATGCATGTTGCAGCTACGCTCCACCACACCCAACCAACCACCACATCACTCCCACCTCCAACCACCACCAGGAGTGCCACTAATAAGGGCTACCAAGAGATGATGTGGCAGCTAAGCGCACAACCAACCAACCAACCACCATGCACTCCCACCTCCAACCACCACCAGGGCAGTGCACAATAAGGGCTACCAAGAGATGATGTGGCAGCTAAGCGCACAACCAACCAACCAACCACCATGCAACTTCCACCTCCAACCACCACCAGGCCAGTGCCACAATAAGGGCTACCAAGAGATGATGTGGCAGCTAAGCAGCACAACCAACCAACCAACCACCATGCACTTCCCACCTCCAACCACCACCAGGCAGTGCCACCAATAAGGGCTACCAAGAGATGATGTGGCAGCTAAGCGCACAACCAACCAACCAACCACCATGCACTTCCACCTCCAACCACCACCAGGCAGTGCCACAATAAGGGCTACCAAGAGATGATGTGGCAGCTAAGCGCACAACCAACCAACCAACCACCATGCACTCCCACCTCCAACCACCACCAGGCAGCGCCACAATAAGGGCTACCAAGAGATGATGTGGCAGCTAAGCGCACAACCAACCAACCAACCACCATGCACTCCCACCTCAACCACCACCAGGTAGCACCACAATAAGGGCTACCAAGAGATGATGTGGCAGCTAAGCGCACAACCAACCAACCAACCACCATGCACTCCCACCTCCAACCACCACCAGGCAGCGCCACAATAAGGGCTACCAAGAGATGATGTGGCAGCTAAGCGCACAACCAACCAACCAACCACCATGCACTCCCACCTCCAACCACCACCAGGCAGTGCCACAATAAGGGCTACCAAGAGATGATGTGGCAGCTAAGCGCACAACCAACCAACCAACCACCATGCACTCCCACCTCCAACCACCACCAGGCAGCGCCACAATAAGGGCTACCAAGAGATGATGTGGCAGTTGTCCATGCACTTCACACTTCCCCCCCTAGTGGAAACACCAGGTAGAGAGGGGCCTGAGGATCCAGTGCAAGGGCTGGAGCGCTTCAAGGCATGGGTCTACTTAACTCAGGTGTGATACATCTGTGCATATTCAAGTATATATATACAGAGAGAGAGAAACACCAGAGAGAGAGGGGCCTGAGGATGCGGTGCAAGGGCTAGAGCGCTTCAAGGCACGGATCTACTTAACTCAGGTGTGATAAAGCTGTATATATATACATACATATATGTGTAACTTCTGATATTTATGTATTTGTAACTTCTGATATATACGTATATATATATATATATATATATATATATAGAGAGAGAGAGAGAGAGAGAGAGAGAGAGAGAGAGACAGAGAGATGAGAAAGAGGGATAACTTCAAAATATAATATTTAGCTTGTTTTGATTAATGATGATACCCTTGCCTCACTGTTACACAGTCACAGCAGTCCCTGTGCTATGCAACACAAACCCTAAACCCTAAAACACCCACACGCACACACTCTCACACTCACTCACACACAAACACTCTTACACACACAAACACTCTCACACGCACACACACACACTCACACACGCTCAAAATCCCACATGCTCACACTAACAACACACACATGCTCTCTGACACACACACTCACACACTCGCACACACACACTCACACTCGCACGCACACACACACACACACACACTCACACACGCTCAAACTCTCTCTCACACACACATGCTCACACTCTCTCGCACACACACACTCACACTCACACACACTCTCATACTCACGCACACACACTCACCCAGGCACAGCAGTTCCTGTGTTACGCAACATCCATATCTACCTGGCGACACAAACACATGCTCACACTCTCTCGCACACACACACACACTCTCATACTCACGCACACACACTCACCCAGGCACAGCAGTTCCTGTGCTACGCAACATCCATATCTACCTGGCAACACAAACACACTCTCACACTCACACTCACGCACACACACACACACTCACTCACACAGGCACAGCAGTTCCTGTGTTACGCAACATCCATATCTGCCTGGCAACACAAACACACTCTCACACTCACACTCACGCACACACACACACACACTCACTCACACAGGCACAGCAGTTCCTGTGTTACGCAACAACCATGTCTCCTTGGTGACGCTCGATGAGTGATCCTCTAGCTCTCAACATGGGCGTCTTGTACTGGCAGCTTACACACACACGCTCACACTCAGACACACACACACAAACTCAAACTCACACACACGCTCATACTCACACACACAATCACACTCTCACACGCACACACACAGTCACACACACACTCTCACACACACTCACACACTCTCACACACACTCACACACTCACACGCAGGCACAGCAGTCCCTGTGTTATGCAACATCCATATCTACCTGGCAACACAAACACACTCTCACACTCACACTCACACTCACGCACACACACACACACTCACACAGGCACAGCAGTCCCTGTGTTATGCAACGTCTATGTCTACCTGGCGACGCTCGATGAGTGATCCTCTAGCTCTCAACATGGGCGTCTTGTACTGGCAGCTCAACGATATTTGGCCAGGCTGGTCATGGAGCAGCCTCAACTATGGCCAACTGGAAAGCACCTGCCTACACCTGTGCGAGGACATCCCTCCCTCCCCCCTGCTGGTCCTGGAGCCTCAATGGAGCCATCGGCGGAGGCTGCAGGTCAGTACATAATTGGTGAGGAAACGAGACAGAAGAAACACGGCGGTGAAGACGCAGACAGTGATGGGGCTGGTGGAGCATGGAGGCGCAGTCAGGTTAATTGAGACAAGAGGGGGGGGGGGGGATTAGGGGGGAGGGTGAAGGGTTGATGGGGCTGCGTGGAGCAGGGACAGGCTGCATGGTCAGTTCATAGAGACAGAGGGGAAGTGTGTTGTGGGAGGGGGTGGGGGTGAAGGGTGTATTGGGCGGGTGTAGCATGGAGGTCCTGCAGGTCAGTTCATATAGGTACAAGGGAAGTGGTTGTGGTGTGGGGGGGGTGGGGGGTGAAGGGTTGATGGGGCTGGTGGAGGCATGGAGCTGCCGGTCATTCATAGAGACAAGAGGGAAGGGGGTGTGTGTGTGGGAGGGGGTGGGGGGTGAAGGGGTTGATGGGGCTGGTGGAGCATGGGAGGCTGCAGGTCAGTTCATAGAGACAAGAGGGAAGGGAGTGTGTGTGGGAGGGGGGTGGGGGGTGAAGGGTTGATGGGGCTAGGTGGAGCATGGGAGGCTGCAGGTCAGTTTCATAGAGACAAGAGGGAAGGGGTGTGTGTGTGGGAGGGGGTGGGGGGTGAAGGGTTGATGGGGCTGGTGGAGCATGGGAGGCTGCAGGTCAGTTCATAGAGACAAGAGGGAAGGGGTGTGTGTGTGGGAGGGGGTGGGGGGTGAAGGGTTGATGGGGCTGGTGGAGCATGGGAGGCTGCAGGTCAGTTCATAGAGACAAGAGGGAAGGGGTGTGTGTGTGGGAGGGGGTGGGGGGTGAAGGTGTTGATGGGGCTGGTGGAGCATGGGAGGCTGCAGGTCAAGTTCATAGAGACATAGAGGGAAGGGGTGTGTGTGTGGGAGGGGGTGGGGGGTTGAAGGGTTGATGGGGCTGGTGGAGCATGGGAGGCTGGCCAGGTCAGTTCATAGAGACAAGAGGGAAGGGTGTGTGTGTTGGGAGGGGGGGTGGGGGGTGGTGAAGGGTTGATGGGCTGGTGGAGCATGGGAGGCTGCAGGTCAGTTCATAGAGACAAGAGGGAAGGGGTGTGTGTGTGGGAGGGGGGGGGGGGGGGGGTGAAGGGTTGATGGGGCTGGTGGAGCATGGGAGGCTGCAGGTCAGTTTCATAGAGACAAGAGGGAAGGGTTGTGTGTGTGGGAGGGGGTGGGGGGTGAAGGGTTGATGGGGCTGGTGGAGCATGGGAGGCTGCAGGTCAGTTCATAGAGACAAGAGGGAAGGGGTGTGTGTGGGGGGAGGGGGTGGGGGGTGAAGGGTTGATTGGGGCTGGTGGAGCATGGGAGGCTGCAGGTCAGTTCATAGAGACAAGAGGGAAGGGGTGGTGTGTGTTGGGAGGGGGGTGGGGGGTGAAAGGGTTGAATGGGGCTGGTGGAGCATGGGAGCTGCAGAGTCAGTTCATAGAGACAAGAGGGAAGGGGTTGTGTGTGGGGAGGGGGTGGGGGTGAAGGGTTGATGGGGCTGGTGGAGGCATGGGAGGCTGCAGGTCAGTTCATAGAGACAAAGAGGGAAGGGGTGTGTGACCTGTGGGAGGGGTCGGGTGGTGAAGGGTTGATGGGCGCTGGTGGAGCATGGGAGGCTGCAGGCTCAGTCTCATTGAGACAAGAGGGGGGGGGGGGGGGGGGGGGGGGGATTAAGAAGGGGAGGGGGAAGGGTTGATGGGGCTGGTGGAGCATGGGAGGCTGCAGGTCGTTCATAAGAGACAACGAGGGGGGGGCAGCCGGACGGGCGATTAAGAGGGGAAGGTGGACGGGTTGCGATGGGGCTGGTGGAGCATGGGAGGTCTGCAGGTCAGTTTGGTTAGTATTGGTTGAGGATGGAGGGGAGGGGGAGGGGGGTGGGGAGGGGGTAGGGGGGAAGGGGGGGAGGTGTCGATGGGGCTGGTGGAGCATGGGAGGCCGCAGGTCAGTTCATAGAGACAAGAGGGAAGGGGTGTGTGTGGGAGGGGGTGGGGGGTGAAGGGGTGATGGGGCTGGTGGAGCATGGGAGGCTGCAGGTCAGTTCACTGGTTGAGGATCGAGACAAGAGGGGAGGATGTAGGGGGGGGGGGGGGGGGGGGGGGGGGGGAGGGCTTACTGTAATGAGAGGCACCCATTGTACAGCATCAATTGTGAGAAACTACACTGCTGCTGGTGCACCTCATCTCTGATCTAAAGGATGCGGTGGAAACAACCGAAGCCCTAAACCCTAAACCCTAAACTAGGATGCTGCAGGTTCAACTCATCTCTGATCTAAAGGATGTGATGACGAACCCCTAAACCCTAAATTCCACTAAGCCCTAAACCCTGAACCCTAAACTATACTGCTGTAGGTACACCTAATCTCTGATCTCAAGGATGTGGTGGAAAAAACCTTAGCCCTAAACCCTGAACCCTAAACCCTAAACCCTAAACCAGAATGCTGCAGGTGTACCTCATCTCTGTTCTCAAGGATGCCGTGGAAAAACCCTAAACCCTGAACCCTAATCTGCACTAAGCCCTATACCCTTAACCCCAAACTATACAGCTGTAGGGGCACCTCATCTCTGATCCCAAGGATGTGGTGGAAGAACCCTTAGCCCTAACCCCTAAACCCTAAACTCGAATGCTGCAAGTGCACCCCATCTCTGATCTCAAGGATGCGGTGGAAAAACCCTTATTCCTGAATCCTGAACTGCACTAAACTCTTAACCCTTAACCCTTAACCCTAAACCCTAAACCCCAAACTATACTGCTGTAGGTGCACCTCATCTCAGATCTCAAAGATGCGGTGGAAGCTCATGTGGAGGTCCGAATGGTGCCGCTGCTGGCAAGAGGTAACGGCTCTAATAGCAGCTGCAACAGCAGCAACAGCAGCAACAGCAGTATCAGTAGCAGCAGCGATGACGGCTGCAACAGTACAGACTCCTCATGTGGATCCAGTACAGTGGCTACCATTCATGTGCTGGCGCCACCCCTGTCTAGCAGGGTGATCTGGCAACAAAGTGTTGCTGAGCTCATGCGCAAATACCAGTGCTCCGAAACCACATGCTTTGTTAAGCTCGTAGTCACGTCATCACCGCTCGGGGGTCCGCCAGAAGGTGTGGCAGTACAGCAGGGCAGTAAGGCAGTACAAGACCCAGGAGATGGCAGTACCCCTATACCTCTATCAAGCACCCTCGGTGAGGCAATACAAAACCGCCAAGGACGCAGGACCAAGGGCCTTGAGCCAGAAGCTGGTGTGAAGCTGGAAGAGAATCTTCCAAGATCTAAGGAAGCTGAGGAGAAGCTGGAAAAGGATATCTCAAGATCCGAGGATTCTTGCCTGGTGCTAGACAAGTGGTTGGTGGACCGGAAAAGTCCAAAGTTCCGAGCCAACCATGTCGCTGCTGACCTGTCATCAGAGAAAGACAGGCTGGCGGCTGATGAGGAGGAGGAAATGGCTGCTTCATGCACCAGAGAGACCTCAGCGAACAGCAGGTCTGAGTGGGAGGTGTGGTTTGCTACCTTCAAGGAGATGGAACTACCTAAGGCCGAGGTGAGTCGAGCAACAGTTGTATGTACTGTATGTACCGAATGTATGTATGTACCACAAGTATGTATGTCCGGTATGTGTGTATGCACCACATGTATGTATGTATGTATGTACCGTATGTACGTATGTACCACAAGTATGTATGTCCGGTATGTGTGTATGCACCACATGTATGTATGTATGTATGTACCGTATGTACGTATGTACCACAAGTATGTATGTCCGGTATGTGTGTATGCACCACATGTATGTATGTATGTGTGTACCGTATGTAAGTATGTACCACAAGTATGTGTGTACCGTATGTATGTATATATGCACTGTATGTATGTTCCGTTTACAATAGAGAGTCCCCAGTGAGTAGTGGATCTGACTGGGAGGTGTGGTTACCTTTCCTTTGCGGCACTCGCGCCCTTCTAGGAGATGGACCTACCTAAGGTCGAGGTGAGTCATGTGATATTTGTATGTACTGTATGTACCGTATGTATGTATGGTGAGTCATGTGATATTTGTATGTACTGTATGTACCGTATGTATGTATGGTGAGTCATGTGTTATTTGTATGTACTGTATGTACCGTATGTATGTATGGTGAGTCATGTGTTATTTGTATGTACTGTATGTACCGTATGTATGTATGGTGAGTCATGTGATATTTGTATGTACTGTATGTACCGTATGTATGTATGGTGAGTCATGTGATATTTGTATGTACTGTATGTACCGTATGTATGTATGGTGAGTCATGTGATATTTGTATGTACTGTATGTACCGTATGTATGTATGGTGAGTCATGTGATATTTGTATGTACTGTATGTACCGTATGTATGTATGGTGATTCATGTGATAGTTGTATGTACTGTATGTACCGCATGTATGTACCATCTGTATGTACTGTATGTAAGTACCATATGTATGTATGAATGTACCGTATTTATGTATGTATGTACCGTATGTCTGTACCGTACATGATGTGGATCTCCCACACTGCATGCATGTGTGTAACACTGTGTGCATGTGTGCAACAGATCTCACACATTGAATCCATGTGTGACAGCATCACCTGCAGCCAACGAGGAACCTAGTTGAGTGATGAATGAGGCTTTTCATGTATTGCATGTTTAAGCATGTGTGGTTGGCCCCAGTGCAAGTTGGCCCCAGTTGGCTTTTCATGTATTGCATGTTTATGCATGTGTGGATGGCCCCAGTTGGCTTTTCATGTATTGCATGTTTATGCATGTGTGGATGGCCCCAGTGCAAGTTGGCCCCAGTTGGCTTTTCATGTATTGCATGTTTATGCATGTGTGGATGGCCCCAGTGCAAGTTGGCTCCAGTTGGCTTTTCATGTATTGCATGTTTATGCATGTGTAGTTGGCCCCAGTTATTAGCATTGTGAACTACAGGCACACCGATGCTATATTGGCATCTAGATCTAGATGCCAATATAGCATTGGTGTGCCTGTAGTTCACAAATGCCAATAATAATGCATGCTCAATGAAGCAGGAAGCGAGATGGAAACCCAGAACCTTTCAGCTTAAAAATGCTAATACCAAATGCGAATACCAAATGCTAATACCAAATGCGAATACCAAATGCTAATACCAAATGCTAATACCAAATGCTAATACCAAATGCGAATACCAAATGCTAATACCAGTGCAAGCAAACGGGCTGGCCCCCTCAATCTCACGCCTCGTAAAAAGGCAAACTTATGATTTATTTTTTTATGCATGCATGTGCATATGCATGTCATACATATACATGTATGTATGGACACATGTGCGTATGTATGTATGTATGTTTGTTTCAGTCCAGGGCATCATCATTCTATCAAAACTCCTTTCAATGAAAATCATGAAAACAAAATAATCCTTTAAAAAGGCAATTATGTATCCCGTTGGCTGCAGGTGATACTGTCAAACTTTGAGATGGAGTCCATGTGTGAGATTTGTTTCGAGGCCATCTCCGTTCTGTCCACAGCCCCGCCTGAGGGTGGGCCTGCCGCAGAGTCGGATTTTTTCGGCTTTGGCGTGGCTTCCTTTCCTGACGGCAGCGAGCCTGCCCCCCAGGGCGCTGCCTCAGTTTTCACTGTCTTCGAGAGCGCCCTGGAGGGACGCTTCTCATCGAATTTCATCACCCTTGAGCCATTCTGCAGCGAAGACGGTGCCACGCCTGTGTGCTTTGTGATGACTGGGGAGGGGCCTAGTGACAGATGCGCAGATGTTGAGTGTTTCAAGAAGAGTCTTAGTGTTATGTCACTGAACTCAGCTACGGAATTGCTGATGGGTTGATACCCACTCGGGGAAGTCGACAGATCGCTAAATGCGTACGAGCGCAGCGGAACGCACGCGGAACGCACGCGGGGTCCTCGATTAGTCATGCTGATGGGTTGATACCGTAGGTTGAAGATTTAACGAGAAGATAGTGAACTGATGTTGACCTTCGAAGGGGTTAGTAGATTTTCACTTTACTAGACCTGCCCGAGAATTAGCTAGTTAGTAAAATGCTGTTTTATTCATAGAGTTCTAAACTTATGGAGACGCCAATGTTTTGGGAATGTAGTTAATCATTATAAGCAGTTGTACGGGTGTTGATGCAATATTATGTATTTGACCATTTTCAGAGCATACTAAGTATTGAAGAGTTGATATGATAAAGATATCTGACGTATGCATCAATTGTAATCAGACCGGTCAGGAGGTGCCCATGCCTCTAAATGTTAACTCATCCCGATTGTTTTCTTTTTCTGAGAATGGGGCTATAATGGCATGATTCATGGCGATGTATTGAGCCATTTTCAGGTCATTCTGAGCACCTTATTTGTGTGTGGGTGGGGTGGTGGTGGGGGGGGGGGGGAGTCAGCCCTCCTCAGGTTTTTTGCTATCTTTTTACTCAGACCTCCAAATGACATTTTGAGACCACCATTGAGATCGCGTTGACAGGGGTAGTTCATCGGCACCACTTAAGACCCAGGGGGCATGTATGGCCTTATGGGTGGGTATATGGATGAGTATTTTGACTTCAGCACAATCCCTGTTTGGTAATTATGAGAAGGCCATCGTGTGCTTCAATGTGTACATACCCATCGTGTGCTTCAATGTGTAAAAACCCATCGTGTGCTCCAGTGTGTAAATACCCATCGTGTGCTTCAATGTGTAAATACCCATCGTGTGCTTCAATGTGTAAATACCCATCGTGTGCTTCAATGTGTAAATACCCATCGTGTGCTTCAATGTGAAAATACCCATCGTGTGCTCCAATGTGTAAATACCCATCGTGTGCTCCAATGTGTAAATACCCATCGTGTGCTTCAATGTGTAAATACCCATCGTGTGCTTCAATGTGTAAATACCCATCGTGTGCTTCAATGTGTGAATACCCATCGTGTGCTTCAATGTGTAAATACCCATCGTGCGCTTCAATGTGTAAAGACGGCAGTACTTAAAAATATACGGATGGGTAGTTGGGTACTGGTTTGGCGCCGTTTTGTGTGCGGGGTCCTGTTGATAATTTTGCTGGACTGGAGAAGGTCCTGGGTTCGAACCCCTACAGGTGCACTTAAGTGTTCGCGGTCGCTGTCAACCGCCATGGTAGCTTTGTCCAAGTAAAGTAGCATCCCGATTTCTCCCACCATAAGACAAGGCTCACTCAATACCACGCCTCCACCAGTCGATACCATTACTTTTACGTAAGGGCGCCCACTTCCTAGGGTGAAAACCTTTTACGTAAGGGCGCCCACTTCCTAGGGTGAAAACCTTTTACGTAAGGGCGCCCACTTCCTAGGGTGAAAACCTTTTACGTAAGGGCGCCCACTTCCTAGGGTGAAAACCTTTTACGCAAGGGCGCCCACTTCCTAGGGTGAAAACCTTTTACGTAAGGGCGCCCACTTCCTAGGGTGAAAACCTTTTACGTACAAAAGTCAACTTATGCACTGCGTCTGTTGTTGCGAATTTGGTAAACAGTAGGAGGGGACGCTTGGAAGTCAGAAAGGAAAAAACAATTGTTCACGTTTAAATTTCCCTGGAAATTGCATCATGGCTTCCGAAGACGGCGAGCAGCCAAAGAAAAATGCTGGCTGAAGCTATTTAACCAAGTTCAAGTTTGGAGTCAGGCACTCAGTATATCTCCCTCCCGAGGCATGCATTATTATCAGCGTGAACTACTAGGTCACGAGTACCTTATTGGCATCTGATACTCAGGATCCAGCTTATATGACAGCTTGAGCTTACATGACAGCTTGAGCTTACATTACAGCTTGAGCTTACATGACAGCTTGAGCTTACATGACAGCTTGAGCTTATATTATAGCTTGAGCTTACATGACAGCTTGATCTTACATTACAGCTTGAGCTTATATGACAGCTTGAGCTTACATGACAGCTTAAGCTTACATTATAGCTTGAGCTTACATGACAGCTTAAGCTTACATGACAGCTTGAGCTTACATTATAGCTTGAGCTTACATGACAGCTTGAGCTTACATGACAGCTTGAGCTTACATTATAGCTTGAGCTTACATGACAGCTTGAGCTTACATTACAGCTTGAGCTTATATGACAGCTTGAGCTTACATGACAGCTTAAGCTGACATTATAGCTTGAGCTTACATGACAGCTTGAGCTTACATGACAGCTTGAGCTTACATTATAGCTTGAGCTTACATGACAGCTTGAGCTTACATTATAGCTTGAGCTTACATGACAGCTTGAGCTTACATGACAGCTTGAGCTTACATGACAGCTTGAGCTTACATGACAGCTTGAGCTTGAACTTGGTTACATAGCTTCAGCCAGCAATTTTGCTGCTCGCTGTCTCAGGAACCAGCCTGGCATGTTCTTTGTCGGGCTGTATGTTACAGTCCAAGGGTAGGCCAAATGTTCTTTGTCGGGCTGTATGTTACAGTCCAAGGGTAGGCCAAATAAATGTTCTTTGTCGGGCTGCATGTTACAGTCCAAGGGTAGGCCAAATAAATGTTCTTTGTCGGGCTGTATGTTACAGTCCAAGGGTAGGCCAAATAAATGATCTTTGTCGGGCTGTATGTTACAGTCCAAGGGTAGGCCAAATGTTCTTTGTCGGGCTGTATGTTACAGTCCAAGGGTAGGCCAAATAAATGTTCTTTGTCGGGCTGTATGTTACAGTCCAAGGGTAGGCCAAATGTTCTTTGTCGGGCTGTATGTTACAGTCCAAGGGTAGGCCAAATGTTCTTTGTCGGGCTGTATGTTACAGTCCAAGGGTAGGCCAAATAAATGTTCTTTGTCGGGCTGTATGTTACAGTCCAAGGGTAGGCCAAATGTTCTTTGTCGGGCTGTATGTTACAGTCCAAGGGTAGGCCAAATACGCTAAAGGGACACGCCCGACCGTGTAGGACGGGCTAACAGAGAAAAAGCACCGATGAACTGAACCCCAAACTATCGTTTTTCCAGCGGGGGCCCTGAGTTCGTGCTACAGCTCCAGGACCAAGCCACCTGTGATAGCTAGGCTATTGTATGTAAGTTGGTACCGTCCAGGGGTGGGCCAAATAGGCTAAAGGGACTTTCCCAACCATGATTTCAGGAGGGGCTTAAACGAAAACAAAATTGATGAACCACTGGCATTTGGGGGGGGGGGGGGGGGGGGCTAAAGGGGGGGTAAGACACCACAACAAAAAAAGCTCCCTGATCCTGGGGTCTTTCAATTAAAATAAAGACCCCGACCCCTTCGACATCCTTTCCTGCACCCTTAAAACCACAGAAAACACCTTTATACACAAATAAAAAACCGATGACCCCACAAATTGCATTGGACTAAAGGCTATTAAACCAAAGGATGTGACGAAGAGAAGGTAGGAACCAGCCATGCATGTTCAGGGCCCAGGATGTATTGCTCTAGCACCAGGCTCACACGAATTTGACCAGACTTGGATCTGAAGCTATGCACTAGGTGCTCTGAGTCACCTCGGAAACAGAGCATCAAGTTCTCGCGGGGTGTTACAATAACCTGAGGTTGGGGATGGGAATGTTTTTTTAGGGTTGGAGGGATGGGTGGGGGGTGGGTGGGTGGGGGGTCAATGTGTGTGTGTGTCTGTGTGTGGTGTGGTGGGAGGGGGTGGGGGGGTGGGGGGGGGGGGTCAATGTGTGTGTGTGTGTGGGTGTGGTGGGAGGGGGGGGGGGGGGTGGGGGGGGGGGGGGTCTACTATAGTGGGCATCTACTTAAGTATCAACCTATGCTTGCATTGGCAGTTGGTATTTCATCCACATCCTCGGGTGGGGAGATCGCCAACTTGCCCTCCTCTAAACCTAACCAACCTGCCCACCCAACCAGCCCACCCACCCAATCACCCACTAACCAACACACTCACTCACTCACCCGCCCACAACCAACCAAGCAGCCTACAGTGCTGCATCTTCCTAAGAATCAATAAAGGCTCATGTTTCCAGTTGGGATTCCAGCCACATCCTCGGGTGGGGAGATCGCCAACACCCCCTCCTCTAAATATAACCAACCTGCCCACCCACTCACCCACCCTCCCACTTACTCACCCACCCACCCACCCACTCACTCACTCACCCACCCACTCACCCACTCACTCACTCACTCACTCACTCATGCACTCACTCACCCACCCACTCACGCAATGCCCACGCTCTGGCACGCCGCACGCAAGCACTCACGCAGCCGACCCACCCACGCCCACCACACAACCAAACACTCACTCACCCACTCACCCACTCAATCAATCACTAACTCACTCACTCACTCACCCGCCCACAACCAACCAAGCAGCCAGCCTATAGTGCTGCATCTACTGAAGTATGAATCCGTGCTTGCGTTTCCAGTTGGGATCTCATCCACATCCTCGGGTGGGGAGATCGCCAACTCGCCCTCCTCTAAATCTAACCAACCTGCCCACCCAACCAGCCCACCCACCCAATCACCCACCAACCAACACACTCACTTACCCACCCACCCTCCCACCCACTCACTAACTCACTCACCCACCCACTCACCCGCCCACAACCAACCAAGCACCCTTCCTACAGAGCTGCATATACCAAAACGTCAATAAATACTTACATTTCCAGTTGGGAATCCAGCCACATCCTCTGGTGGGGAGATAGCCAACTCACCCTCAAAATCTAACCAACCTGCCCACCCACCCAATCACCCAATCACTCACTCACTCACCCACTCACCCGCCCACAACCAACGAAGTATTCTTCCTACAGAGCTGCATCTACCAAAACGTCCATCGATACTTACGTTTCCAGTTGGGATTCCAGCCACTTTCTCGGGCGGGGAGATCACCAGCTCGCCCCCCTCCAGATCTGTCGGCACCGACAGATACAACACAGTGGTCTGGTGGCTGACAAAGGGGCTGCTATACTGATCAAATGGGTTGGGCTGCCACACCGTCAGCGTATCTGCATGGAAACAAATGAATGGAAAGTAGTGAGGCATGGGGTTAAAATACGGTATACAAAAATCAGATAACAAAAGAGTTGTGCATGTCTAATGGGTGGCAAAGGAACTGGTGTACTGATCGAATGGGTGGCAAAGGAACTGGTGTACTGATCGAGTGGGTGGCAAAGGAACTGGTGTACTGATCGAATGGGTGGCAAAGGAACTGGTGTACTGATCGAATGGGTGGCAAAGGAACTGGTGTACTGATCACAAAATGGGGGCAAAGGAACTGGTGTGTGTTGGGTTACTGATCGAATGGGTGGCAAAAGGAAACTGGTGTCATGATCGAAGGGTGCAAAGGACAAAGGAAACTGCGTGTTACTGATCGAATGGGTGGCAAAGGAACTGG
>JACBWV010000660.1:4394726-4419726 GCA_013435795.1 Chlamydomonas sp. ICE-L | reverse complement strand
ATGATATATTATACCGGTAAATAAAATATGTATATTTGTATACAGCAACGTACTGTCTAAGAGCCACCTGGCTGATGCCGCAACTGATTTTCAGTTCGACACAGCTTGAACTTTTAATATAATGACCACACACGAAAAATGTAAATGTAAATAAATAATGTAACTGTAAATATAAATGTAAATAAAAATGTAAATGTAAATGTACATGTCAATGATATATTACACCGCTATATAAATATACATATATTTAATATATAAATATACATATATTTTAATATGTAATTTTATATACAACAACTTACTGTCCAAGTGCCACCCGGCCGATGCTGCAACCGATTTCAGGTTTTGAACCGATTGGGCTTTTAATATGTTGACCACAAATGCGTTGGCCTCAGGATGCATGACGCGCTCGACAAAGGTGTGCACAAAGGAAAGATCCTTCCGCCTCAATAGCCTGGGCATGCCTTTCCTTGTGAAGTGCATTACCACGCCTGAGGTGTTGCCGAAGTTGTTCTCGTCCAGGCTGCAAAAGCAGAATGTGTGTGTGTGTGTGTGGTGGTGCCGGTGGTGGGGGCGAGGAATTGTAATTGTAATTGGAACTGTTACATGGATATATACGCTTTGTGTGTGTGGTGTGTGTGTGTGAGGGGGGGGGGGGGGGGGGGGGGGGGGGGGGGGGGAGGCGGCGATGAGTTTGAATTTGAATTGTGGCATGGTTGTATACGCCATGTGAAGTGCATCACCACGCCTGAGGTATTGCAGGAGTTGTTCTCGTCCAGGCTGCAAGAGCAGATAGGGTGTGTGTGTGTGGGGTGTGGGGTGTGGGTGTGGGTGTGGGTGGGTGGGGTGGGGTGGGGGTGGGGTGTGTAATTGTAATTGGACCTGTTAAATGGATAAATACGCTTTGTGTGTGTGTGTGTATGTGAGGGGGGGGGAGGAAGAAAGGGGGAACGTGGAGGAGTTGGTATTCAAATTGTGACATGGTTCTATACGCCATGTAAGTGTATCACCACACCTGAGGTGTTGCAGGAGTTGTTCTCATCCAGGATGCAAGAGCAGATAGGGTGTGGGTGTGGGGTGTGTGTGTATGGGGGGGGGGATTGTAATTGTAATAAGACCTGTTAAATGGATAAATACGCTTTGTGTGTGTGTGTATGTGAGGGGAGGGGGGGGGGGCATGCGGAGGAATTGGTAATCAAATTGTGACATGGTTCTATACGCCATGTGAAGTGCATCACCACGCCTGAGGTATTGCAGGAGTTGTTCTCATCCAGGATGCAGGGGGGGGGGGGGGGGGGGGGGGGGGCACGCGGAGGAATTGGCATTCAAATTGTTACATGCTTCTATGCTCCTTAAAGTGTCTAAAAGGCGTTGTAGAGCTCTAAAATGTTTGAGCATCAAACATCAAACAGCGACCCTCACCCCCACTCTCACCCCATACCCCCCCCCCTCCACCCTCACCCCCCATCTCCACCCTCATGGGTGTGTTTCCACAGGACTTTTTGGCCTTCCCGTGGATTAGGTTCCAGGAGTCGACCTGGCAGCTCAACTGAACCCAACTGACAATCCCCGGAGAATCTCGAAGTCCTTGATTCGCCCGAAGGACTTCGGGATTCTCCGGGGAGTTTCGGTTGGGTTCAGTTGAGCTGACAGATCAACTGCTGGACCCCAATCCACGGAGCCTTAGCAGCAGAACAAAAGAGAGAGCCGCTGTGAAGTAAAAGCTGGAGGTGTCACAACGCAAACAATGACACGCCTTGTCGATTTTGTGTGTCGACCCTGCGGAGATTCTCCTGGGATGCTGATGTGGACTCCGGGAAATGCTGATGTGGACTCCGGGGAGACTCCAAAATCTCCAGGGGTGGGCGGCATGTTCCCCCCAAACTTTTCTCCTGGAAAGCCAGGGGAAAGTCGTTATTCGTCCGTTTTGTACTTTTAACTGCCATTTTTCGTAAATATTCCGAAATATTCAAAAATACCCAGGGGTAAAGATTCGACGACCTGTCGCGAAGATTTGCCGACCTGGAACTCCGGGTATTCTCCGGGGAGACTCCGGGGAACCCCTGTGGAAACAAAATTGCCTACCTGGCACCGGGGAGGGTTTACTTTTTGTTTCCGGGGACGCGAAAATCTCTGTGGAAACACACCCTTAGCCAGGTTGAACTCAGCTGGTGAAAATTTCGAATTTTAATTTTAATTGTTACTATCACCTATTTTCAATTTAAGCCAAGACAACATATCCCAGGGTGCTCTTGGCTAGGCTGAACTCGGCAAGTGACGAATTTGAATTTGAATTTGAATTTTAAATTTCAAATGTTACTCTCACCTGTTTTCAATTCGAGCCAAGACACCATATGCCAGGGTGCCCTTAGCTAGGTTGAACTCAGCGAATGACGAATTTGAATTTGAATTTGAATGGAAAATGTTACTCTCACCTGTTTTCAATTCGAGCCAAGACACCATATGCCAGGGTGCCCTTAGCTAGGTTGAACTCAGCGAATGACGAATTTGAATTTGAATTTGAATGGAAAATGTTACTCTCACCTGTTTTCAATTCGAGCCAAGACACCATATGCCAGGGTGCCCTTAGCTAGGTTGAACTCAGCGAATGACGAATTGAATTTGAATTTGAATGGAAAATGTTACTCTCACCTGTTTTCAGTTCGAGCCAAGACACCATATGCCTGGGTGCCCTTAGGTAGGTTGAACTCAGCGAATGACGAATTTGAATTTGAATTTGAATGGAAAATGTTACTCTCACCTGTTTTCAATTCGAGCCAAGACACCATATGCCAGGGTGCCCTTAGCTAGGTTGAACTCAGCGAATGACGAATTTGAATTTGAATTTGAATGGAAAATGTTACTCTCACCTGTTTTCAATTCGAGCCAAGACACCATATGCCAGGGGTGCCCTTAGCTAGGTTGAAACTCAGCGAATGACGAATTGAATTTGAATTTGAATGGAAATGTTACTCTCACCTGTTTCAATTCGAGCCAGACACCATATGCCAGGGTGCCCTTAGCTAGGTTGAACTCAGCGAATGACGAATTTGATTTGAATTTGAATGGAAAATGTTACTCTCACCTGTTTCAATTCGAGCCAGAACCATATGCCAGGGTGCCCTTAGCTAGGTTGAACTCAGCGAATGACGAATTTGAATTTGAATTTGAATGGAAAATGTTACTCTCACCTGTTTTCAATTCGAGCCAAGACACCATATGCCAGGGTGCCCTTAGCTAGGTTGAACTCAGCGAATGACGAATTTGAATTTGAATTTGAATGGAAAATGTTGCTCTCACCTGTTTTCAATTCGAGCCAAGACACCATATGCCAGGGTGCCCTTAGCTAGGTTGAACTCAGCGAATGACGAATTTGAATTTGAATTTGAATGGAAAATGTTACTCTCACCGTTTTCAGTTCGAGCCAAGACACCATATGCCTGGGTGCCCTTAGGGTAGGTTGAACTCAGCGAATGACGAATTGAATTTGAATTTGAATGGAAAATGTTCTCTCACCTGTTTTCAATTCGAGCCAAGACACCATATGCCAGGGTGCCCTTAGCTAGGTTGAACTCAGCGAATACGAATTTGAATTTGAATTGAATGGAAAATGTTACTCTCACCTGTTTTCAATTCGAGCCAAGACACCATATGCCAGGGTGCCCTTAGCTAGGTTGAACTCAGCGATGACGAATTTGAATTTGAATTTGAATGGAAAATGTTACTCTCACCTGTTTTCAATTCGAGCCAAGACACCATATGCCAGGGTGCCCTTAGCTAGGTTGAAACTCAGCGAATGACGAATTTGAATTTGAATTTGAATGGAAAATGTTACTCTCACCTGTTTTCAATTCGAGCCAAGACACCATATGCCAGGGTGCCCTTAGCTAGGTTGAACTCAGCGAATGACGAATTTGAATTTGAATTTGAATGGAAAATGTTACTCTCACCTGTTTTCAATTCGAGCCAAGACACCATATGCCAGGGTGCCCTTAGCTAGGTTGAACTCAGCGAATGACGAATTTGAATTTGAATTTGAATGGAAAATGTTGCTCTCACCTGTTTTCAATTCGAGCCAAGACACCATATGCCAGGGTGCCCTTAGCTAGGTTGAACTCAGCGAATGACGAATTTGAATTTGAATTTGAATGGAAAATGTTACTCTCACCTGTTTTCAATTCGAGCCAAGACACCATATGCCAGGGTGCCCTTAGCTAGGTTGAACTCAGCGAATGACGAATTTGAATTTGAATTGAATGGAAAATGTACTCTCACCTTTTTCAATTCGAGGCCAAGACACCATATGCCAGGGTGCCCGTAGCTAGGTTGAACTCAGCGAATGACGAATTTGAATTGGAATTTGAATTTGAATGGAAATGTTACTCTCACCTGTTTTCAATTCGAGCCAAGACCACCAGTATGCCCGGGTGCCCTTAGGGCTAGGTTGAACTCAGCGAATGACGAATTTGAATTTGAATTTGAAAGGAAAATGTTACTCTCACCTGTTTTCAATTCGGAGCCAAAGACACCATAGGCCAGGTGCCCTTAGCTAGGTTGAAACTCAGCAGATGACGAATTTGAATTTGAATTTGAATGGAAAGTTACGCTCACATGTTTTCAATTCGAGCCAAGACACCATATGCCAGGGTGCCCTTAGCTAGGTTGAACTCAGCGAATGACGAATTTGAATTTGAATTTGAATGGAAAATGTTACTCTCACCTGTTTTCAATTCGGGCCAAGACACCATATGCCAGGGTGCCCTTAGCTAGGTTGAACTCAGCGAATGACGAATTTGAATTTGAATTTGAATGGAAAATGTTACTCTCACCTGTTTTCAATTCGAGCAAGACCACCATATGCCAGGGTGCCCTTAGCTAGGTTGAACTCAGCGAATGACGAATTTGAATTTGAATGGAAAATGTTACTCTCACCTGTTTTCAATTCGAGCCAAGACACCATATGCCAGGGTGCCCTTAGCTAGGTTGAACTCAGCGAATGACGAATTTGAATTTGAATTTGAATGGAAAATGTTACTCTCACCTGTTTTCAATTCGAGCCAAGACACCATATGCCAGGGTGCCCTTAGCTAGGTTGAACTCAGCGAATGACGAATTTGAATTTGAATTTGAATTTGAATTTGAATGGAAAATGTTACTCTCACCTGTTTTCAATTCGAGCCAAGACACCATATGCCAGGGTGCCCTTAGCTAGGTTGAACTCAGCGAATGACGAATTTGAAATTTTGAATTTGAATGGAAAATGTTACTCTCACCTGGTTTTCAATTTCGGGCCAAGACACCATATGCCAGGGTGTCCCCTTAGCTAGGTTGACTCCGGCGAATGCCGAATTTGAATTTGAATGGAATGGAAACTGTTACTCTCACCATGTTTTCAATTCGAGCCAAGGACACCAATATGCCAGGGTGCCCTTAGCTAGGTTGAACTCAGCGAATGACGAATTTGAATTTGAATTTGAATGGAAAATGTTACTCTCACCTGTTTTCAATTCGGGCCAAGACACCATATGCCAGGGTGCCCTTAGCTAGGTTGAACTCAGCGAATGACGATTTGAATTTGAATTTGAATGGAAAATGTTACTCTCACCTGTTTTCAATTCGAGCCAAGACACCATATGCCAGGGTGCCCTTAGCTAGGTTGAACTCAGCGAATGACGAATTTGAATTTGAATTTGAATTTGAATGGAAAATGTTACTCTCACCTGTTTTCAATTCGAGCCAAGACACCATATGCCAGGGTGCCCTTAGCTAGGTTGAACTCAGCGAATGACGAATTTGAATTTGAATTTGAATGGAAAATGTTACTCTCACCTGTTTCAATTCGAGCCAAGACACCATATGCCAGGGTGCCCTTAGCTAGGTTGAACTCAGCAAATGACGAATTTGAATTTGAATTTGAATGGAAAATGTTACTCTCACCTGTTTTCAATTCGAGCCAAGACACCATATGCCAGGGTGCCCTTAGCTAGGTTGAACTCAGCAAATGACGAATTTGAATTTGAATTTGAATGGAAAATGTTACTCTCACCTGTTTTCAATTCGAGCCAAGACACCATATGCCAGGGTGCCCTTAGCTAGGTTGAACTCAGCGAATGACGAATTTGAATTTGAATTTGAATGGAAAATGTTACTCTCACCTGTTTTCAATTTGAGCCAAGACTCCGTCTGCCAGGGTGCTCTTGGCTAGGTTGAACTCAGCAAGTGACGAATTTGGATTTGAATTTGAACTTGAATTTGAAATGTCACTCTCACCTGTTTTCAATTTGAGCCTAGACTCCGGGCCTGTTTCCACATGAGTTAGGAAAGTTATAGTTCCGGTACACCGGCAATACAGAATAGAAGCGCAGTTCTGATAACTTACCGTAAAACGGCATGTGGAAACACGAGCCCAGTTATCTCGCCGGACAGCCTGGACAACCAACAAATGTTCAATCAGCTCTCTAATTCGTTCACCAGGAAATTGTTCTTTCCTCATTTATCCTTCGCACGTCTTGCTTTTTAACCTGGCCTTCTGTCGTCGCGAAAATGCAAGACAACGTCAACTTATTTCTGCAACTGTCAAATTGAAGGTTGATGCAAAGGCCGGAAGGCACCGATCAAGGAATAGCAAGCACGCAGGGGTCTATGCAGTGGACTCGCCTGACTAGCGCTCGCTGCCGGGACGATGAAAGGATTGAAGGCTGAGCTGGCTGGTTCCGGAACTATCGGCAGGCCGGGCAGGCCCCAGTTCCAGTGTTTTCCATGTTTGCAAGCCCGCTGCGAATGCTCGGGGTGATTAAAATTAAACTCAATCGTAATCTAGCCTAATCCCGAGGCTAATCTGCAGATATCCAAACAGCTCGCAGCTTTTAAAAACCATCGACGTGGCACCTCCGGATCCTACGTGGCACATAACTGCCAGCGTAGTTATCATAACGGAGCCCCCCCACCTCCGTTCCATAACCACGCTCGCAGTTAAGGGTTTAGCCAGAAGATTTACCCTAAACTGTGCTGGCGTTCGAGTGTTTCTGACTGTTATGCAAGTTATGACTAATAACTGCGCTCATAACTCATGTTGAAACAGGCCCTTCGTATGCCAGGGTGCTCATGGCTAGGTTAAACTCGGCAAGTGACAAATTTGCATTTGAAATATTACTCACCTGTTTTCAATTTGAGCCAAGGCGCCGTATGCCAGGGTGCTCAGACATGGATTCTCCCCACGCTAAATGTAGCGATCGCTAGTTTTGACCCTGTTTTAGCAAAATTATCGCTGTAAAAAAGAAAAGAACCCCCCCCCCCCCCCCCCCCCTTAATGGCCCTGAATGGCTTTAATAGCTACCAAAAGGTAATGAAGCCGTAAAAGCTATAAGAAGCACTAAAACGCTTTCCCTGGAGGAGACCTTGAACCATAAACCAAGAAAAAATCCACTTTCAGATTTGATAAAGTGTCACTGTGCTCAGAGCGGTTGGACATGATCCTGGCATAGTACCACACACACACATACAATACAACTCATAATTGATGCGCATCCCTTTACAGACAGTGGCCCTCACCACCACAACCCCATCCCCACCCCCATGTTCACCTGTTTTTAATTTGAGCCAAAACACTGTAGGCCAGGGTGCTCTTAGCTAGGTTGAACTCGGCAAGTGAGGGATTTGAATTTGAATTTGAATTTGAATTTGAATTTTTACTCACATATTTTCAATTTGAGCCAAAACTCCGTATGCCAGGGTGCTCTTAGCTTGGCTGAACTCGGCAAGTGAGGGATTTTTATTTGTTTTTGAATTTGAATTTGAATTTGAAAATTACTCACCTATTTTCAATTTGAGCCAAGACACTGTATGCCAGGGTGCTCTTAGCTAGGTTGAACTTGGCAAATGACGAATTTGGATTTGAATTTGAATTTAAAATGTTACTCTCACCTGTTTTCAAGTTGAGCCAAGACTCTATATGCTAGGGTGCTCTTAGCTAGGTTGAACTCGCATGGTAAGGAATTTGAATTTGAATTTGAATATGAATAGTTACTCTCACCTATTTTCAATTTGAGCCAAGACTCCGTATGCTAGGGTGCTCTTGGCTAGGTTGAACTCGGATGGTGAGAAGAAGTTCTCCATGCGTACAAATAGAGGCTGCTCAGGGCGGTTGGACATGATGGTGGCATCGTAGAACTCATAATTGACGTGCATGGCCCAGCGGACAGTGAAGGCAACCCACAGGGAGACTATCAAGAAGGGGATAAGGACCTAGAGGGGGTGAGGTGGAACATGGTCAGGGCATCGTAGAACTCATAATTGACGTGCATGGCCCAGTGGACAGTGAAGGTAACCCACAGGGAGACTATCAGGAAGGGGATAAGGACATAGAGGGGGTGGGGGGGGGTGAGTTGGGGGGTGTTGGGTGTTGGGGGCTGAGGGGGTGAGGGGGGACATGATCGTGGCATTGTTAAACTCATACTTGATGTGCATGGCCCAGCGGACAGTGAAGGTAACCCACAGGGAGAGAGACAGGGTTGAGGGGTTGAGGGTTGAGAAGGGGGGGGGAGGGTTGAGGGGCTGAGGGTTGAGGGGGGAGGGGGGTAGCCCATGCCCCAGTACCTGTAGGCTGGAAGATTGAGTTTCTTTCAAGGCTCTAAATATCATAAGTAGTGATACGGGCTCACCTTAAGGCCTTGACGACGCACAAAGGTTCGAAGCATGGAGAACTTGTCCTTACCCATGCCCCAGTACTTGTTGGCATAGCCTGAGCTATTATTGCAAAGCATGTCTCTGTTGCATGTGCCCCCCACGCCCACAGAGATGTCGGTTTGACTCTCAGAGTCGCGGGTCTTGCCTCGATTAATCCGATTTAGCGACATGATGCTGCTCACGAGGGTTGCAAGCGCCCCCCAAGCCCCCAGCCGGTTGGGGGAGGAACTACGTGGCTAGACACAGGTGTTCAGGCTGGCAGAATTCCTAGTTCTTGTTCCTGACGATAGGTCGGAAGATTTCTCGTTCTTGTTCCTGACGAGAGGCAGGCAGGGCGGCATTAACAGATTCCAGGGGATCATGCACGGAGTTGACGGGAGTGCCTGCTCCGGTTTCGAGATTGGCAAGAGAGATCTGGAAAGAGACAAAAAGATATTCGCAACCCGGTTTCTCTTCTGGGTGAGAACAGGGATTCAAGCTGGAGATATCAGTTTAGGGAGTAGAGCACTTGCATTATACCGGCATGTGCGATAGGAACTTTGCGAGAGCGGGGAAAGGAAGCGCGGTAGGCGGCAGTTGGGCTCAGATGCGTTGTACTCGCATGGTGGGTCGGGAGGGGCCGGAAAGGGCGCCGGAACTGTACGCGTACGCGTAAAGAGGAGGAACCCTGTACGCCCCGCGGGAGGGGCGCCGGAACGGTGACGTCAGCTTACGCTACAACCCGCAACTCTGCCTAGATAACCGTTACTGCGGTACAACCCTGCCTAGATAACCGTTACTCACTGCATATCTGCACTCCAGTTTCCAGTTCCCAGTTTTCCACATGCCCTTATGCTTGCTCTTGTAATTTATTTGGCTCCAGCTTGTTAAGGCTGCTTGTAACATGACATAACGTTGTCACCAACAGGCCATTGTTGACCCAAGACAAGCCCGCTCCACAGCATCCGGTGAAAATAGGCTAGGAGGAAGAAGGATGCAGTCTTAAGGCTGGAGTCATGTAACCAAGTTCAAGGTACATGTACGCCTCTTGGTGGGCTTAATAAAGCTGATTCAGTTTTGAGTTCGTGTTTACTCTGGCTCCGCTCAATATTATGGGTTTTTCTTGAAGGTAATTTGAAATAAGAGCTCATTTGCTGTCAGCCTTTTTTGCACCCTCCCGCAGGAGGCTGGGAGCGCAGGCTCCCTAGCCCCTTAGGTAGCTACTAAAAGCTACTACTCTAAGCTCTCGAGGCCACTGCCACTTAATCCCTAAATCTACAATCCCAGGCCCAGCATGTCTCGCCATTGTTTCACGCGCTTGCCCCTGCTGGTCTGGACGCTACATAGCACGATAAAACTTACGATAAACACAATAACTCGAAATAGCGTACAATGACAGTTCACGTCATCGTGCTATATCGTACAATAACATATACGATACTACTTTAAATTTTACGCCTCATGGGTGGGTAGGGGACCGGTCAGAAATTTGAATTTGAATTGTTACATGGATATATACGCCTTGTGGGTGGGGTGAAGCTTTCCGAAGTATGACAACTGAAGCGATACAGGGAATGGACTGGAGGATTACAATCAGTCTCATGCGAGATACTCTGTCAAGCAACAGAGCAGATAGAAGAGGGGAGTCGGCTGTACCGCACTCGGTACAGCCGGCATGGCGCGTGGCCAAGGCCAACGGCACAGCAGAAGACACGTCAGGCAGTGAGGCCTACGTGCTCTATAGTCACTCTAGAGAGGGTATGCAACTCATACAATAACATGGGGAGGGGAGATGATGAAGAATTTGAATTTGAATTGTTACGTGGTTCTATACGCCTTGTGGATGGGTGGGGGAGCCGGTGAGGAATTTGATTTTAATCATGTTGCATCAACACCTGTACAACTTTATTTAATTATCAACTATATTCCCAAAACATTGGCGTCTATACAAAATCAGAAGTGCCAACATCTGTTCACTACCATATCTTCTCATTAAATCTTCAACCTATGGTATCAACCCATCAGCAATTCCGTAGCAGAGTTCAGTGGAATAATTTGAATTTGAATTCAATCTTCCACCTACGGTATCAACCCATCAGCAATTCCGTAGCAGAGTTCGGTGGAATAATTTGAATTTGCATTCAATCTTTGAATTTGAATTCAATCTTCCACCTACGGTATCAACCCATCAGCAATTCCGTAGCAGAGTTCAGAGACATAACACTAAGACTCTTCTTGAAACACTCAACATCTGCGCATCTCTCACCAGGCCCCTCCCCAGTCATCACAAAGCACACATGCTCGGCACCGCCTTGGCTACAGAATGGATCAAGGGTGATGAAATTCGATGAGAAGCGTCCTTCCAGGGAGCTTTCAAAGACAGTGTAAACTGAGGCAGCGCCCTGGGGGGCAGGCTCGCTGCCGTCAGGAAAGGAAGCCACGCCAAAGCCGGAAAATCCTACCTCTGCGGCAGGCCCACCCTGAGGCGGGGCTGTGGACAGAACGGAGATGGCCTGGAAACAAATCCCACTCATGGACTCCATCTCAAAGTGTGACAGTATCACCTGCAGCCAACGAGGCACATAATGTATTTTTACAGTCCAGAGGTAGCCAAATCGGCTAAAGACGACGAGGTACATTCTTGGCTGGTGAAAGGAGATGCGTTTGCATTGCGTACATACCATATATGCATGCATGTGTGTAATATATCTCACACATGGACTCTCTGTCAGTGCGTGACAGCATCACCTGCAGCCATCGAGGCGCATAATGTATTTTTACTGTCCAGAGGTAGCCAAATAGGCTTAACATGATGAGGTACATTATTGGCTGGTATGGTGACTACTGCTAGTTCCGGCTTACGCAGTGGTGTCCTTAACTTCCTGAGAGTGGCACATTACTCAGATGTGACAATTTCAATTTCAATTCATTGATTGGCTGGTGAATGCGGATGCGTTTGCATTACGTACATACATGCATGTGGATGCGTTTGCATTACGTACATACATGCATGTGGATGCTTTCGCATTACGTACATACATGCATGTGGCTGCGTTGCATTACGTACATACATGCAGTGGATGCGTTTGCATTACGTACTACATGCAATGTGGATGCGTTTGCATTACGTACATACATGCATGTGGATGCGTTTGCATTACGTACATACATGCATGTGGATGCGTTTGCATTACGTACATACATGCATGTGGATGCGTTTGCATTACGTACATACATGCATGTGGATGCGTTTGCATTACGTACATACATGCATGTGGATGCGTTTGCATTACGTACATACATGCAAGTGGATGCGTTTGCATTACGAACATACATGCATGTGGATGCGTTTGCATTACGTACATACATGCATGTGGATGCGTTTGCATTACGTACATACATGCATGTGGATGCGTTTGCATTACGTACATACATGCATGTGGATGCGTTTGCATTACGTACATACATGCATGTGGATGCGTTTGCATTACGTACATACATGCATGTGGATATCTGCATATCTGGATAGTTATATATGAATCGCAATTGGCATATCCAATTGCGATTCATACAAAACTATCCAATTGCGATTCGTATGTAACTATCCAATTGCGATTTGTATGTAACTATCCAATTGCGATTCATATGTAACCATCCAATTGCGATTTGTATGTAACTATCCAATTGCGATTCATATGTAACTATCCAATTGCGATTTGTATGTAACTATCCAATTGCGATTCTTATGTAACCGTCCAATTGCGATTCATATATAACTATTCGATTGCGATTCGTATGTAACTATCCAATTGCGATTTGTATGTGACTATCCCTCAACCCACATTGGCCTTAGGTAGCTCAACCTCCTCGAAGGGTAGGTGTTACCAACGGATTCTCAACCAACTCATGCCCACATCATGGTCAAATCCCAACCGAACTCCAACTGGATTACGGCCCCTCACATCTGCCTTAGGTAGCTCCTCATATCCTTGAAGGGTGTGAACTACACCTCCCACTTAGACCCACTGCTTACTGGGGACTCTTTGTCTCCTACGGTGCATACATACATACAAACGTACAACTAGCACATGAATCACCTCGGCCTTAGGTAGTTCCATCTCCGTGAAGGGCGTGAACCAGGGTACTTCAAATTGCCATGTTGGCCAGCGCTTTAGCGCACTTGAAAACAAAAATAAATGCGCTTTGTAGGGCAAAAAGCGCAAAAATTGCTTGCAGCGCCCACAAGGGGTTGCAAAAAACTGCGCTTAAAGCGCAGAGGGGGTCAAAAAGTCAGCGCTCAAAAGCGCAAAAGCGCGCGCTTTGAATTACCCTGGCGTGAACCACACCTCCTACTTAGACCCACTGCTTACTGGGGACTCTTTGTCTCCTACGGTACATACATACATACAAACGTACAACTAGCACATGAATCACCTTGGCCTCAGGCAGTTCCATCTCCGTGAAGGGCGTGAACCACACCTCCCACTCAGACCCACTGCTTACTGGGGACTTTTTGTCTCATACGGTACATACATACATACAAACGTACAACTAGCACATGAATCACCTTGGCCTCAGGCAGTTCCATCTCCGTGAAGGGCGTGAACCACACCTCCCACTCAGACCCACTGCTTACTGGGGACTCTTTGTCTCATACGGTACATACATACATACAAACGTACAACTAGCACATGAATCACCTTGGCCTCAGGCAGTTCCATCTCCGTGAAGGGCGTGAACCACACCTCCCACTCAGACCCACTGCTTACTGGGGACTCTTTGTCTCATACGGTACATACATACATACAAACGTACAACTAGCACATGAATCACCTTGGCCTCAGGCAGTTCCATCTCCGTGAAGGGCGTGAACCATACCTCCCACTCAGACCCACTGCTTACTGGGGACTCTTTGTCTCATACGGTACATACATACATACAAACATACAACTAGCACATGAATCACCTTGGCCTCAGGCAGTTCCATCTCCGTGAAGGGCGTGAACCACACCTCCCACTCAGACCCACTGCTTACTGGGGAATCTCTGCCGCATACAGTACATACTTCCTGTCATGGTTGGGCAAGTCCTTTTAATAAGGCACACTATTTATTTATATATTTATGTATGTATTTACTTATTTATTTATTTATGTATTTATTTATTTATTTATTTACTTATTTATTTATTCATGTCATCGATATGTATTCATGTCTAGTACGTTGGCCACAGTGCAAGCATAAGGGCTGGGCCCCTCAATCCCATGCCTTCAAATAAGGCATACCATTTATGCATTTATTCATGCCGTCGATATGTATTCATGTCTAGTACGTTGGCCACAGTGCAAGCAAACGGGCTGGCCCCCTCAACCCCATGCCTTCAAATAAGGCACACCATTTACGCATTTATTCATGTCGTCGATATGTATTCATGTCTAGTTCGTTGGCAATAGTGCAAGCAAAAGGGCTGGGCCCCTCAGCCCCATGCCTTCAAATAAGGCACGCCAATTACGCATTTATTCATGTCCTCGATATGTATTCATGTCTAGTTCGTTGGCCACAGCGCAAGCAAACGGGCTGGCCCCCTCAACCCCATGCCTTCAAATAAGGCACACCATTTACGCATTTATTCATGTCCTCGATATGTATTCATGTCTAGTTCGTTGGCCACAGTGCAAGCAAAGAGGCTGCCCCCCTCAACCCCATGCCTTCAAATAAGGCACACTTTTAATGCATTTATTCATGTCGTCGGTATGTATTCATGTCATTTAGTTCGTTGGCCACAGTGCAAGCAAAAGGGCTGGGCCCCCCAGCCCCATTCCTCCTAATAAGGCACACTATTCATTTATTCATTCATGTCGTCGGTAAAACATTTTTTTGTTTGTTTTTGCTTTTTATTCACGTTGCCGGTAAAACGATTGTATGTTTTTATTGATTCATTCATGTTGTCGGTAAAACGATCGTGTGTCTTAATTTATTTATTGATGTCGTCAGTAAAACGATTGCTGCCGGAAACAATACAGTATGTATTCGATTTATTTATTCATGTAGCCAGTAAAATGATTGTATGTATTTGTTTATTTATTCATGTAGCCAGTAAAATGATTGTATATACTTGTTTATTTATTCATGTAGCCAGTAAAATGATTGTATATATTTGTTTATTTATTCATGTAGCCAGTAAAATGATTGTATATACTTGTTTATTTATTCATGTAGCCAGTAAAATGATTGTATGGGTTTATTTATTTATTCATGTCGTCGGCTGTCATCGGCAAAAATATTGGATGTATTTTTTTATTTATTCATGTCATCGGCAAAACTATTGTATTTTTGTATTCATTTATTTATTTATTCATGCCATCGGTAAAACGATTATGTGGGGTCCAGTTCCTGAATTCACCGTGTACCCTGCAGTGCTGAAACCCAACCCAGCCCAATCCAACCCCACCATGTACCCTGCACTGCCGGAACCCAACCCAACTCAACACAACCGTGTTCCCTGCAGTGCCTCGGGCAACTGTCCCTCCAGTCTAAGGGAATTGTGGAAGGGGCGTACAAGTGCTCCAACATACATATATACATACATACATACAGTACATAAATACGGTACATACCGGTATATATATACATACAGCTCATACATATGGCACAGATGTACGGTACATACATGCATACATACATACATACATACATACATACATACATACATACATACATACATACATACATACTTCCGGTTCATATGTTACATACATACAGTACATGCATACATACATGCATACTTACATACTTCCGATTCATATGTTACATACATACAGTACAGTACATGCATACATACACCTATCACATGGCTCACCTTGGCCTTAGGTAACTCCACCTCCTTGAAGGGCAGGTATTCCCAACGGATTCTCAACCAACTCTTACCCACATCATGGTCAAATCCCAACCGAATTCCAACTGGATTCCGCTCACTCACCTCTGCCTTAGGTAGCTCCATCTCCTTGAAGGGAGCAAACCACACCTCCCACTCAGACCCGCTGCTCACTGGGGATTCTCTCTTGCATGAAGCACCCACTCCTTCCTCCTCCTCTTTCTCCTCATTATAATAATCCACCTCCTCCTCCGCCTCATCATAATCCTCCTCCTCCTCCTCCACCTCCTCCACCTCCTCTTCCTCATCAACATCATATTCCTCCTCCTCCTCCTCCTCCTCCTCATCATCAACATCAACATTAAAATTCTCCTTCTCCTCCTCCTCCTCATCCTCCTCCTCCTGCTGCTGCTGCTGCAGCTGCCGCTGCTGCTCAATGTCATCAGTCGCTTGCCCCCCCTTCTCCTTCGTCCTCATGCCTGATCTGTCCCAAACTCGGCCAACAATGTTGGCCATAGCTGAACCGATAGAATCTAGCCAGCGCTGCATGCTTCCACTGGCATCCCACGCCAGCCTGCCTATCTCTGATGACAGGTCAGCATCCAGCCTGTCTTTCTCTGATGACAGGTCAACAGCCAACCTGTCTTTCTCTGATGACAGGTCAGCAGCCTGCCTATCTTTCTCTGATGACAGGTCAGCAGCCACATCATTATCAGCTCGACTTTGTTGATCCAGCAACCAATCGTCTAGCACCAGGCAAGCATCCTCGGATCTTGAAATATCCTGTTCCAGCTTCTCGTCAGCTTCTTGGGATCTTGAAAGATTCTCTTCCAGCTTCGCACCAGCTTCTGACCCAAGGCCTTGTTCCAGCTTCTCGTCAGCTTCCTTGGATCTTGAAAGATTCTCTTCCAGCTTCGCACCAGCTTCTGGCCCAAGTCCCTCCATGCTGCGTCCTTGGTGGTTTTGTATTACCTCTCTGAGGGTGCTTGATAGAGGTACAGAGGTACTGCCATCTCCTAGGTCGTGCACCGCCTTACCGCCCTGCTGTGCTGCCGCACCTTCTGGCGGACCCCCGAGCGTAGATGAAGTGACTATGAGCTTAACAAAGCATGTGGTTTCGGAGCAGTGGTATTTGAGCATGAGCTCAGCAACACTTGTTTGCCAGATCACCCTGCTAGACAGTGGTGGCGCCAGCACATGAATGGTGGCCACCGTACTGGATCCACAAGGGGAGTCTGTACTGCTGCAGCCATCATTGCTGCTGCTACTGCTACTGCTGTTGTTATTGCTGATGTTGTTGCTGCTGTTGCTGCTGTTGCAGCTGCTATTAGAGCTGTTCCCTCCTGCCAGCAGCGGCACCATTCGAACCTCCACATGAGCTTCCACCGCATCCTTTAGATCAGAAATGAGGTGCACCTACAGCAGTCAAGTTTAGGGTTTAGGGTATTTCCACCGCATCTTTGAGATCAGGGATGAGGTGCACCTACAGCAGTCAAGTTTAGGGTTTAGGGTATTTCCACCGCATCTTTGAGATCAGGGATGAGGTGCACCTACAGCAGTCAAGTTTAGGGTTTAATGCTTAGTTCAATTTAGGGTTCAGGGTTTAGGTTTTTTCCACCGCATCCTTGTGATCAGAGATGAGGTGCACCTACAGCAGTCAAGTTTGGGGTTCAGGGTTTAGGGCTTAGTGAAATTTAGGTTTCAGGGTTTAGTTTTTCTCCACCACATCCTGGAGATCAGAGATGAGGTGCACGTGCAGCATCCTAGTTTAGGGTTTAGGGTGTAGGTTATCTGGTTTAGGGTTTTCCCACTGCATCTTGGATATCAGAGAGGAGGTGCACCTACAGCAGTATAGCTTAGGGTTTAGGGTTTAGGGCTAAGGGTTTTCCCACCGCATCCTTAAGATCAGAGATGAGGTGCACCAGCAGCAGTGTAGTTCCTCACACGATTGACTGTGTCCAGTGGGTGCATCTCATTACAGTAAGCCCCCCCCCCCCCCCCCCAGGCCCCCCCCCCCCCCCCCCCCACCTTCACACGATTGACTGTGTCCAATGGGTGCCTCTCATTACAGTAAGCCCTCCCCACCCACCACCACCACCTTCACCCTCCCCTCTTGTCTCGATCCTCAACTAGTGAACTGACCTGCAGCCTCCCATGCTCCACCAGCCCCATGACCCTCCCCCCCTTCATCCTCCCCCTCCCCCCCTCCCCACCCCCCCTTTCCTCTTGTCTCTATCCTCAACCAATTAATCGAACTGACCTGCAGCCTCACATGCTCCACCAGCCCCATCACCCTCCCCCCTTCACACTCCCCCCTTCTCACACGATTGACTGTGTCCAATTGGTGCATCTCATTACAGTTAGGCCCCCTCCCCCCCCCCCCCCCCCCCCCCCCTTAAACCCTCCCCCCCCTTCCCTCTTGTTTCTATCCCCAACCAATGAACGGACCTGCAGCATCACCCCCATCACCCCTCCCCCCCCCCCCCCCCCCCCCTCCCTCGTGTCTCTATGAACTTAACTGCAGTCTCCCATGCTCCACCAGACCCCTCCCCCCTCCCCCTCCCTTTCTTCATCCCCACTTGTCTCTACCCTCAACCAATTAACTGACCTGCAGCCTCCCATGCTCCACCAGCCCCATCACCTCTTCACCCCCCACCCCCTCCCACACACACACCCCTTCCCTCTTGTCTCTATGAACTGACCTGCAGCCTCCCATACTCCACCAGCCCCATCACCCCTTCACCCTCCCCTCTTAATCCCCCCCCCCCCCCCCTCTTGTCTCTATGAACTGACCTGCAGCCTCCCATGCTCCACCAGCCCCATGAACCCTTCACCGTCCCCCCCTCACTCCTCCCCTTCCCTCTTGCCCCTATCCTCAACCAATTCACCGACCTGCAGCCTCCCATGCTCCACCAGCCCCATCACCCTCTCCCCTTCACCCTTTCCTTCTTGTCTCTATCCTCAACCAATTAACCAAACTGACCTGCAGCCTCCCATGCTCCACCAGCCCCATGACCAGCAGGGGGGAGAATGTCCTCCGCACGGTGTAGTGCAGGGCTTTCCAATGTTGGCCATAGTTGAGGCTGCTCCATGACCAGCCTGGCCAAATATCGTTGAGCTGCCAGTACAGCACGCCCATGTTGAGAGCTAGAGGATCGCTCATTGAGCGTCGCCAGGTAGACATGGACGTTGCGTAACACAGGGACTGCTGAGCCTGGGTGATTGTGATTGTGTGTGTGTGTGTGCGTGTGTGTGTGTGTGTGTGTGAGCGTGAGAGTGTGTTTGTGTTGCCAGGTAGATATGGATGTTGCGCAACACAGGGACTGCTGAGCCTGTGTGTGTGTGTGTGTGTGTGTGTGTGTGTGTGTGTGTGTGTGTGGGGGGGGGGGGGCGTGAGTGTGAGTGTGTGTGAGTGTGAGAGTGTGTTTGTGAGTGAATGGGTGTGTCTGTGTGTGTGTGAGTGTGTGTGTGTGTGTGAGTGTGAGTGTGAGTGTGAGTGTGAGTGTGAGTGTGAGTGTGAGTGTGAGTGTGAGTGTGAGTGTGAGAGTGTGTTTGTGTGTGAGTGTGTGTCTGTGTGTGTGAGTGTGTGTGTGAGTGTGTGTGAGTGAGTGAGTAAGTGCGAGATTGTGTTTGTGTGAGTGTTTCAGGGTTTATGTTGCATAACACAGTGACTGCTGTGCATGGGTGAGTGAGTGTACGTGTAAGTGTGAGAGTGAGTGTGTGTACGTGTAAGTGTGAGAGTGAGTGTGTGTACGTGTAAGTGTGAGAGTGAGTGTGTGTGAGTGTGTGTGAGTGTGTGTACGTGTAAGTGTGAGAGTGAGTGTGTGTACGTGTAAGTGTGAGAGTGAGTGTGCGTACGTGTAAGTGTCAGAGTGAGTGTGGTGTACGTGTAAGTGTGAGAGTCACAGTGTGTGTACGTATAGAGTGTGAGGAGTGAGTTGTGTGGAGTGTTGTGAGTGTGTGTGTGAGTGTGGTGTGAGTGTGTGTACGTGTGTTGTGAGTTGTTGAGTGTGTGTGAGTGTGGTGTGAGTGTATGTGCAGTGTGCGTTGCTGTGTGTGCGTTTGAGTGTGTGTGACCGTGTGTGTGCAGTGTGTGTGATTGTGATGTGATGGTGTGAGTGTGTTCGAGTGAGTGTCGTGCTGTGTGTGTGTGTTGAGGTGTGTGGTTCGGTGTGTGAGTGTGTGCGCGTGGTTGTGTCCGTTCGTGTGCGCGTGCGTTGTGGTCATGTCTCCTGTGCGCGTGCGTGTGTGTGCGTGTGGGTGTGTGTGCTTGCGTGTGCGTGGTGTGTGTGTTCGTGTGTGTGCGTGTGTGCGTGTGTGTCGTGTGTGTCCGTGTGTGTGCGCTGTGTGTTTGCGTGTGTGTGCGTGTGTGTGCGTTTGAGTGTTGCGTGTGTGTGCGTGTGTGTGCGTGTAGTGTGTGTGTGTGGTGCGTGTGTGCGTGTGTGTTCGTGTGGGTCCGTGTGTGTGCGTGGGGGGAGTGGTGTGGTGTGGTGTGTGTGTGCGGTGTGTGCGTGTTTTTCGTGTTTGTGCTCGTGTCTTGTGCGTGTGTGTGCGTGTGTGTGCTTCGTGATCCGTGTGTGCCGCGTGTGGTGCTGCTTGTGGGTTGGGTGGTGATGCCTTGTGGTGTGCTTGTTGCTGTGCGTGTGTGCGTGTGGCTGGTGCGTGTGTGTGGCGTAGTGGTGTGCGTGTGTGATTGGCGTGGTGTGGTGCGTTGTGTGTTGGCGTGTGTGTGCGTGTGGTGTGCGGTGTGTGTGCGTTGGGGGTGGTGTCGTCGTGGTGGTGTGCCGTTGTGTGCGTGTGTGTGCGTGGGTGCTGCGCTCGTGTGTGCGTTGTGCTTGTGTGTGTGTGGTGTGTGCATGTGTGTGCGTGTGTGTGATGGGTGTGTGAGAGGCGTGTGAGTGCGTGTGAGTGTGTGTGAGGTTGTGGTGTGAGTGTGTTTGAGTGCGGAGTGTAACGTGTAAGTGTGCGAGTGAGTGTAACTTAAATGTGAGAGTGATGTGTGTTTACCTTTGAAAGTGTGAGAGTTGGTATGTGTACGTGTAAGTGTGAGAGTGAGTGTGTTTGAAGTGGGGTGAGTTGTGTTGTACGTGTAAGTGTGAGAGTGAGTGTGTGTACGTGTAAGTGTGAGAGTGTGTGTGTGTACGTGTAAGTGTGAGAGTGAGTGTGTGTACGTGTAAGTGTGAGAGTGAGTGTGTGAGAGTGTAATGTGAGAGTGAGTGTGTGTGAGTGTGTGTGAGTGTGTGTGAGTGTGTGTGAGTGTGTGTGTGTGTGTGTGTGAGTGTGTGTGAGTGTGTGTGAGTGTGTGTGCACGTGTTGTGTGACGTGTATGTGCGGGTGTGAGTGTGCGGTGTGTGCGGTGTGCGTGTGCTGTGCGTGTGTGTGCGTGTAGTGCAGTTGGCGTGTGGTGCGTGTTTGAGAGTGCGTGTGTGACATTTGGTGTGTGTGGTGGGTGAGTGGGTGTTGGATTGTGTGTGACAGTGGTGTGAGAGTGTGTGTCCGTATCCGTGTTAGAGTGCGTGTGGGGTCCTCTACGTGTGAGAGTGCGTGTGTGTGACTTCGTGCGTGTGTGGTGCGTGCGTGTGTGCGTGTGTGTGTGTTCGATGTGTGTGCGTGTGTGTGCGTAGTGTGTGCGTGTGTCGTCCGTGTGTGTGCCGTGTGTGTGCGTGTGTGTGCGTGTGTGTTCCGTTTTGTGTAGCGTGTGTGTGCGTCGTTGATGTGCTTGTGTGTTGTGTGGGCGTGTGTTTTGTTGTGTGGTGCGTGTGTGTGCGTGTGTGTGCTGTCGTGTCTTGTGTGTGCCGTGTGTCTGCAGTGTGTCGTGTGCGTGTTTGTGCGTGTGTGTGCGTGTGTGTGTGTTGGTGTGATGCGTGTGTTGTGCGGGTGATGGGCGTGTGTGCGGTGTGTGTGCGTGTGTGTGCGGTGTGTGTGCGTGGGTGTGCGTGTGTGGCGGGTGGTGCGTGTGATGTGCGTGTTGTGCGTGTGTGTGCGTGTGTGTGCGTGTGTGTGCGTGTGTGTGCGTAGTGTGTGCGTGTGTGTGCTGGTGTGCGTGTGTGTGCGTGTGTGTGCAGTGGTTGTGCGTGTGTGCGTGTGTGTGCGTGTGTGTGCGTGTGGTGTGCGTGGTATGTGGCGTGTGTGCGTTAGTGTCGTGTTGTGCGGTGTGTCGTGTGTATGTGTGGCGTGTGTGTGGTGTGTGTGCGTGCGTGTGCGTGTAGATGCTGCCGTGTGGTGTGAGTTGGTTAGTGTACGTTACGTGTGAGAGTGAGTGTACGTTTCACATGTTAAGTGAGTGTGTTTACGTGTAAGTGTGAGAGTGAGTATGTGTACGTGTAAGTGTGAGAGTGTGTGTGTGTACGTTTAGTGTGAGAGTGAGTGTGTGTACGTGTAAGTGTAGAGCGTGAGGTGTGTGAGATGCTAATGCATGACTAGTGATTGTGTGAGAGGTGTGTGAGTGTGTGGTGAGTGCCTTTGTTGAGTGTGGTGTGTGATTGTGGTGTTAGTGTGTGTTAGTGTGATTTGTGAGTGGTGAGTGGTAGTTCTTGCGTAATGTGTGTGAGTGTGTGTGAGTGTGTGTGAGTGTGTGTGAGTGTGCCTGGGATGTGCCGTACGTGTGTGTGCGTGGGTGGTGTGAGTGTGTGTGAGTTGTGTGTTGAGTGTGTGTGCGTGTGTGTGCTTGCGTGTGCGTGTGGTGTGAGTGTGTGTGCATGCGTGAGTGTCCGTGTCCTTGTGCGAGTGCTTGTACGTGTCAATGTGAAGGGAGTGTGTGTGTACGTGTAAGTGTGAGAGTGAGTGTGTGTTTACGTGTACGTGTGAGATTGTGTTTGGTGTAACGTGTAGATTGTGAGAGTGAGTGTGTGTCGTGTCCGTGTGCGAGGGTGGTGAAGTGTAATGTGCGGTGAGTGGTGTGCGAGTGTGTGTGCGTGTGTGAGTGTGTGTGTGCGTGTTGGGGTGTTGTAGTGTGTGCGTGTGAGTGGGGTGTGATTGTGTGGTGAGTGTGTGTGAGTGGTAGATGTGAGTGTGCGTAAGTGTGTGGTGCAGTGTGTTGCGTGTTGTGTTGAGTGTGGTGTGATTGTGTGTGTGTTTCTGTGAGGTGTGTGCGTGTGTGTGAAGTGTCGTGTTAGTTGTGTGTGAGTGTGTGGTGGAGTGTTTTTTGAGTTCCTATTTGTGTGCGTGTGTGTGAGTGTGTGTGACGTGTGTGTGAGTGGTGTGAGCGTGTGTGTGAGTGGGTGTGAGTGTGGTGGTGTGTGTGCGTGTGTGTTGCGTGCGTGTGTAACATATACTAAGGTGCGAGTGAGTTGTCCGGTAAATGTGCAGATGAGTGTGTGTACGTGGTAGTGTGAGATTGAGTGTGTGTACGTGTAAGTTGAGAGTGATGTCGTGCTGCTGAAGAGTCTCTGAAAATGGCTGAGAGCTACGATGTGCCTTGGTGAGAGTGCGTGCTGTATTGAGCGTTCGCGTAACGGTGTGTATGTGAGGTGCGTAAGTGTTCTGTGAGTCTTGCGTGTGCTCGAGTGGGTGGTGGTTGCTGATGCCGAGTGTAGTGTTGCATTGACTTTCCTGTGAGTGTGTGTGAGATGCCTCCGATGATGACACATGAGTGCTTGTGATTCTTGTATCGACAGTGTGTCTGTGAGCTTTGGTGCTTGTAGTGGTCGGGGCTGATGAACGGTAGTGTGCAGCTGCGGTGCCCCTCGTGAGAGTTGTGTGGTCGCTGAGGTGCTTGTGGAGGAGCACTGTTTGTGGCGTGTGTGTGGTGAGTGTAAGTGTGTCTTGAGTCGTGCTCGTGATAGTTGTGTTGTGAGTGTGTGTGTACACTCCCGTGTGTTCTGTGAGTGCTGCTGCACTAGTGTGTGTGAGTGTGTGTGAGTGTGTGTGAGTGTGTGTGAGTGTGTGTGAGTGTGTGTGAGTGTGTGTGAGTGCGTGAGTGTACGTGTAAGTGTGAGAGTGAGTGTACGTGTAAATGTGAGAGTGAGTGTGTGTACGTGTAAGTGTGAGAGTGAGTGTGTGTACGTGTAAGTGTGAGAGTGTGTGTTAGGACCGTGTAACATTTGAGAGTAGTGTGTTTACGTTTAAGTCGAGAGAGTGTTTTGTGAGAGCCAAATAGTTAAGCGTTTTGCTAGCTGAGTGTCCACCCCCCACACCGGTTGAGACGTGTACTGTGAGCTGATGCTTAACTGTGTGTTGAGTGTGTGTAAGTGTGTTGTGCGTGTGTGTGAGTGTGGTGTGTGTGTGTGCGTTGTGTGCGTGTGTTGCGTGAGTTGTGTGAGTGTGGTGAGTGTGTGTGCGTGTTGGACCTGTATGAGTGTGTGTGAGTGTGCAGTGTGAGTGATTGTGAACGTGTTGGTGTGAGTGGTGTGTCTAATAGTGTGTGTATCTGCAGTCCGCCGGCGTGCGTTTACGTTGTCACGTGTACTAGTGACGAGTGAGTGTACGTGTAAATGTAGAGTGAGTGTGTTTACAGTGGTAAGTGTGAGTGTGATATGTGTACGTGTAAGTGTGAGAGTGTTGGTGTTTTACGTTTAAGTGTTGCAGAATGTGCGTGTTGTACGGGTAAACTTGTGTGAGAAGTCGATTGGGGAGTGTAGACGTGTATGTGAGCAGTGAGTGGTGTGAGAGTGTTGTGTGATTGTGGTGTGAGTGTGTGTGAGTGTGTGTGGAGTGTGTTTGTAGTGGTGTTCGTGTGATGTGGCTATGTGGGTGAGTTGTGTGGTGTGTGTAGATTGTGAGTGTGATGTTCGTAAGTGTGTGTGAATTGTTTGTGAGTGTGTGTAGTGTGTGTTATGTGTGTGGTGTCTGTGAGTGTGTGGAGTGGTGTGAGTGTGTGTGAGTGTGTGTGGAGTTGTAGTGTGAGTGGTGTGTGAGTGTGTGGATGAGTGTGTGTGAGTGTGTTCTGAGTGGCAGTGTGAGTGTGGATTGTTCAGTTGCGCTAAGTGTGTGGTGAGTATTTTTTGAGTGTGTGGTGCAGTGTGTGTTCGTGTGTGTGCTATGTTTGTGAGTGTCTGTGATTTTGTGTGAGGTGGTGGTTGAGTTGTTGTGTGGAGTGTGTGTTATTGTGTGTGACTTGTGTGTGCCTTGAGTGTCCGTTTTTGTGACGTGTGTGTGCGTGTGTGTGCGTTTGTGTGAGTTTGCTGAGCGTGTGTGTGCGTTGTGTGTGAGTTGTGTGTGCCGTGTGTGCGGTGTGTGCGTGTGTGTGGATGCTGCCTGTGCGTGCGTTTACGTGCTCACGTCGGTAAGTGTGCGAGTGAGTGTACAGTGTAAGTGAAGTGAGTGTGGCTGATACTGTACGTCCTAGAGTGTGTGTGGTACGTGTACTGTGGAGTGTGATTGTGTGGAACGGTCATTGTGAGAGTGGTTGTGTACGTTTAATTGTGAGAGTGAAGTGGTGTGAGGTTGTAATGTGAGAGTCGAGTGTGTGATACCGTGTGTGTGAGTGTGTGGGGAGTGTGTGGAGTGTGTGTGTGTGTGTGTGT
>JACBWV010000660.1:4280819-4391150 GCA_013435795.1 Chlamydomonas sp. ICE-L | reverse complement strand
TTCGCATCATCATCATCATCATCATCATCATCATCATCATCATCATCATCATTCATCATCATCATCTCATCAGTCAGCAGCCATCATGGCTGTGGAGGTGCTGGCATCAGTGAGTCAGCAGCATCATCAATCCTCATCATCATCATCGTCTTAATGCATCAGCCGCAGAAAAGAGCGCAGCAGCAGCAGAGCAGCAGAAGTAGCAAAGCAGCAGGGCAGAAGGCAGCAGAGCAGAAGAAGCAGCAGCGGCAGCAGCAGCAGGCAGCAAGCAGCAGATAGCAGAGCAGCAGCAGGCAGCAGCGAGCAGCAGCAGCAGCAGCAGCAGCAGCAGCAGCACAGCAGCGCAGAGCAGCGCAGCAGCAGCCGAGGCCAGCAGCAGCAGCAGAGCTAGAGCAGGCAGGCAGCAGCAGCGAGCAGCAGCAGCAGACAGCAGCAGCAGCGCAGCAGCAGAAGCAGCAGCAGCGCGCAGAAGCAGCAGCAGCAGCAGCAGCAGCAGAAGCAGCAGCAGGCAGAGGCAGAATGGCAGAAGCAGCAGCCCAGCAGCAGAAGGAGCATTGCAGTTGCAGAAGGAAGCAGCAGCCGCAGAACAGCAGCGAAGGGCAGATTTCAATGGTAGCCTCCTCCTAAGAAGCAATCAAGATCCTCCTCATAAGTATCAGACCTATACTCCGCCTCTTCCTCCTCCTCCTCCTTGTCCTCCTCCTCCTCCTTCTCACCAACGAATTCCTCTCATCTCATCATCATCGTCTATAACAATTAACATCAAAGGGAGCAAATTAAAGGTTACCTGGCGTGAGTCATTCCATGGGAGACCCTACAGATCGTACTGTAGGGTACCCAGCACTACACGTGATGACATGAGTCACCATCATCAACAACAACTAAGGGAGAAAATTAAAGGTTACCTGGATCTCGAGACGTTTGAGAAGAGAGACCAGTCCGAAGGCTCTGTGTAGGGTCTGATGGCGTGCCAGGATGGGAAGGACTGCAGGGCAGAGGGGAAGTGTGGCATGATGTGGTGTGTGGTGTGGTGTGTGGTGTAGTGTGATGTAGGGTCTGATGGCGTGCCAGGATGGGAAGGAGTGCAGGGCAGGGTTTGGGTTGGGTTGGGTTGGGTTGCCCCACAAAACACATCCCCCCACACCCACCCATGCACCCACATATTCAAACACCATCCCAACATTCAGCCCACCCTCTGACCCACTCGATCTCCCCCCCACACACATATTCACACACCACCGTTCAACCGTACCTGAAAGCCGTACTCCGAAAAAAAATTTTTTTTTGGGGGGGGAAAAAAAAAGTCAAACTCGAGCGTGGGTATATGTCGTGTGTGGCAGTCATCCTAATCATTGTGGGTGGGGTTGGTAAGTGGGTGGGTTAAGTGGATGGGTGGTGGTGGGTGGGGGGTAAGGTTAGGTAGGTAGGTAGGTAGGTAGGTAGTGGTAGGTAGGTAGGTAGGGGGGGGGTAGGGGGTAGGTAGGTAGGTAGGAGGTCAGGTAGGTTAGGTAGGTAGGTTCGGTAGGTAGGTAGGTAGGTAGTTAGGTAGTAGGAGGCAGGTAGGTAGGTAGGTAGGTAGGTAGGTGGGTAGGTGAGCTAGAGTAGGTACGTAGGTAGGTGGGTAGGTAGGCGGGTTGTCTAGGTAGGTAGGTGGGTAGTTAGTTAGTTAGTTAGGTAGGTAGGTAGGTAGGTAGGTAGGTAGGTAGGTAGGTAGGTAGGTAGGTAGGCGGGTTGTCTAGGTAGGCAGGTGGGTAGGTAGGTTTACATGACTCACACGTAGTTGTAGATGTGTACATCTCCGTACATCGGTAGGTTTACATGACTCACAGGTGGTTGTAGATGTGTACATCTCCGTACATCGGTAGGTTTACATGACTCACACGTAGTTGTAGATGTGTACATCTCCGTACATCGGTAGGTTTACATGACTCACACGTAGTTGTAGATGTGTACATCTCCGTACATCGGTAGGTTTACATGACTCACACGTAGTTGTAGATGTGTACATCTCCGTACATCGGTAGGTTTACATGACTCACACGTAGTTGTAGATGTGTACATCTCCGTACATTGGCTCCTGAGGGTTTGACCATCTCTTGAGGTAAGGATCTTTGCTGTAGATCATGTTAGAGGGGGAGCCATCCACATAGGCACGACCAGGGTCCAACTCTTCAGCAGCTTCCCTGAGGGTGTTCCCCCAGAGGTGCATGTAGTCTGAGGCATAGAGAGGGCGGTCTGCCTGTGGTGTGTAGTGTGTGGTGTGTGGTATGGTGTGTTGAATGTATTCAGAAGCATTGAGAGGGCGGTCCGCCTGTGGTGTGTGTGGTGTGTGATATTGTGTGGTGCATGTAGTCTGAGGCGTAGAGAGGGTGGTCTGCCTGAAAGGTTGGTAGGGTGCAAGGGGTGCGTGGTTATAGGGAGAGAAGGGGGAGAGGGTATTGATGGGAGATGGGAGGGTGGGGGGTGGGGGTGGAAGGGGTGAAGGGAAAGGGGGAGGGAGCAGCTTCCCTAAGGGTATCCCCCCGAGGTGCATGTAGTTGTGAGGCATTGAGAGGGCGGTATGCATTCTTGTAGGTGTGGCTGTGGTGTGGTGTGGGTGGTGTGGTGTGGTGTGGTGTGGTGTGGTGTGGTGTGGTGTGAGTGTCGGGGTGGTGTGGTAGGTGGGTGGTATGTGGTTGTGGTGATGGGCTGTGGTATGTGGTGTGGGCATGTTGGCTTTGGGGTTTGGGGTGGTGTGGCTGGGTGTGGTGGGGGTGGATGGGGTGTGGTGTGGTGTGTGTGGTTGTGTGGTGTGGTGTGGTGGGGTGGTGTGGTGTAGGGTGTGGCTGCTGGTGTGGCCCCCGGCTGGCTATTGTCGGTTGTGGGTGGGTTTTGTGGTGTGGTTGTGGTGTGGAGTGGTGTGGTGTGTTGTGGTGTGGTGTGGTGTGGTGTGGTGTGGTTGGGGTGTTGTGTGGGTGGTGTGGTGTGGTGTGGGGTGGTGGGGTGTGGTGTGGTGTGTGTGGTGTGGTGTGGTGTGGTGTGGTGTGGTGTGGTGTGGTGTGGTGTGGTGTGGTGTGGTGTGGTGTGGGTGGGGTGTGTGGTATGGTGTGGTGCATGGCCAGTCAGAGGCATAGAGAGGGCAGTCAGTCTGTGGTGTGGTGTGGTGTTAGTGTGGTGTGTGGTGTCTGGTGTGGTGCATGCAGTCAGAGGCATAAAGGGGGCAGTTTGCCTGAAAGGTTGGTGGACCGGGTGTGGGTGGGTTGGGGTGATGTGAGTGCGAGTGCATGTGTGCTGTTGCTGGTGGGGTGTACATGCGTGTGTGTGTGAGAGAGAGTGAAGGGGGGGCTTGCATGTATGGTGTGTGTGTGTGTGATGTAGGATTGGGGATGTGTGGGTGTGCGGTGGGCCATGTGTGGTAGTGTGGTGGTTGAAGTTTGTGGTGTGGGGGTGTGTGTGTGGGTGGGCTGGGGTAGGGTGGGGGGGTATTGCATGTGTGGTTGTGTGCATGTGTGTGTGTGTCGTGAGTGTGGTGGGTGGGTGTGTGCGTGGGGGTTGGTGGGGTGAGTGGCGTGGGTGTGTGTTCGGCGGTGTGTGGCGTGTGTAGTGTGTGTGCGTGGGTGTGTGTGGCGGGTTGTCTTTCAGTGTGGTGGGGGGGGTGTGTGGGGTGTGGTGGGGGTGTGTTGTTGGTTGGTGGTGGTGGGGGGGGATGAAGGTGTGGGAGGGTTGTGGCATGTGTGTGTGTGTGGTTGAGTGCATGTGTGTGTGTGTGGTTGGGTGTAGTTGCTGGGGGTGGTGTCGGGTGCATGGGGTGGTGTGTTGGGTGCGCAGTATGTGGCGTGGAGGTGGGTAGGGGTGGGGGGGCTTGCATGTGTGTGATTGTGTGCACGTGTGTGTGTATATCACCTTGGTTGCCTCGTACCACTCTGCGGAGACCTCCACCTCATTGTTGCCGCCCCATATAACGATGCTTGGGTGGTTGAGTGATGGTGGCGTGTGGTCTGGGTGCAGTGTCCCGTGTGTGGTGGGTTCGGTGACGTGTGGTGATCACCTTGGTTGCCTCATACCACTCTGCGGAGACCTCCACCTCATTGTTGCCCCCCCATATAACGATGCTTGGGTGGCTTCCCAGCCGTCTGATCTGGAAGCGGGCTTCTGCTGTGTACTCGCTGAGAAGCAGTACAGCCAGGTAGTCAGTCATGCCGTGCAAATGGAAGCGGATGTTGCTGTGTACGAGATGGAGACAGCAGTACAGCAGTTAGTAAGTTCAGAGTGCACTGGAAGAGGGCTTATGCGTCTGTACGAGAGGGAGAAGCAGTACAGCAGTTTAGTCAGCCATCCGTGCACCTGCCTTTACTCTCTCCCCAACGGACCCCGGAGACGTCACACTGCTAGAGACAGGCGGACAAGGTCTCCGGCGGCCAGCAAGAGGGAAGACCCGCACGAGGCAAACGTTACCCCTATCTTATCACTCCAGCGAGCGGGACACCCACGCTTTTTCCCCCTGTCTTTCATCCCTCCTCCCTCACCCTTACCCTAGCTAGCTAGCCCGGAGCCGGGGAGACACGAAGAAAGAACACGAGGGCAAGAGGCGAAGGCGACGAAAGGATAAGGGAAGGAAGAAGGAACGACGAAGAAAGCGGAACGGAAAAACTGTTGTGTCCGGTTTCCTGTTACCTTTGCCGGCTGTGCCTGCTTTCTTTCTTGAGTCAGAAGTGGAACATGGACGAAGGAAAAAAGGAACAGTCAGGAGAAGCGCAACAGGAGAAGGGGAGAAAGAAGAACGAGAAGAAAAAATGACAGCGGAGAAGGCACCCGGAGAAGGGGACGACGACCCCATTACCCACCCCATCTCCCTACTCCCCCATACCCTTTTACCCCCATCTCCCACTCCCCTCTTCCCATCACCATCACCATTACCCCCTCACCCCCACGCCCACTCCCTGATCCTCCTTGCACTTGCCTCACACAATTTGTCCTTCGTCAGCGGTTAAAGTGTGCAAGCATACATGAACCCTACACCCTACACCCTAAACCCTTGCACTTGCCTCATGTTTCGTGTCCTTAGTCAAAGGGTATGGCGTGCAAGCATGCATGAACCTAATACCCTACACCCTACAAACCCTTACACTTCATCCATGTAACAATTTGATCTTTGTCAGAGGGTATGGCGTGCAAGCACACATGAACCCTACACCCTACACCCTACACACCCTTGCACTTGCACTTGCCGCCTACAATACATCCTTTGTCAGAGGGTATGGTGTGCAAGCACACATGAACCCTACAGCCTACACCCTACACACCCTTGCACTTGCCCAATGTAAAAAAATATCCTTCGTCAGAGGGTATGGCTTGCAAGCACACATGAACCCTAAACCCTACAACCTAAACCCTTGCACTTGCCGCATGCAACATGTCCTAGGTCAGAGGATATGGCGTGCAAGCATACATGAACCCTAAACCCAAAGCCCTAGAAACTAAACCACTGCACTTGCCTCATGTAACATGTCCTTTGTCAAAGGGTATGGCGCGCATGCACACATGAACCCTAAACCCTACACCCTACACCCTACACACCGTTGCACTTGCCTCATGTAACATGTCCTTGGGCAGAGGGTATGGCGCGCATGCACACATGAACCCTAAACCCTACACCCTACACACCGTTGCTTTTGCCTCATGTAACATGTCCTTGGTCAGAGGGTAAGGCTTGCAAGCCTACATGAACCCTAAACCCTAGAACCTACACCCTACACCCTAAACCCTGGCACTTGCCTCATGTATCTTGTCCTTGGTCAGAGGGTATGGCGCGCGTGCACACATGAACCCTACACCCTACACCCTACACACCCTTGCACTTGCCTCATGTAACATGTCCTTGGGCAGAGGGTATGGCGTGCATGCACACATGAACCCTAAACCCTACACCCTACACACCGTTGCACTTGCCTCATGTATCTTGTCCTTGGTCAGAGGGTAAGGCTTGCAAGCCTACATGAACCCTAAACCCTAGAACCTACACCCTACACCCTAAACCCTTGCACTTGCCTCATGTATCTTGTCCTTGGTCAGAGGGTAAGGCTTGCATGCATACATGAACCCTAAACCCTACACCCTACACACCGTTGCACTTGCCTCATGTAACATGTCCTTGGTCAGAGGGTATGGCGCGCATGCACACATGAACCTTAAACCCTACACCCTACACACCGTTGCACTTGCCTCATGTAACATGTCCTTGGTCAGAGGGTAAGGCTTGCATGCATACATGAACCCTAAACCCTAGAACCTACACCCTACACCCTAAACCCTTGCACTTGCCTCATGTATCTTGTCCTTGGTCAGAGGGTAAGGCTTGCATGCATACATGAACCCTAAACCCTACACCCTACACACCGTTGCACTTGCCTCATGTATCTTGTCCTTGGTCAGAGGGTAAGGCTTGCATGCATACATGAACCCTAAACCCTACACCCTACACACCGTTGCACTTGCCTCATGTAACATGTCCTTGGTCAGAGGGTAAGGCTTGCATGCATACATGGACCCTAAACCCTACACCCTACACACCGTTGCACTTGCCTCATGTAACATGTCCTTGGTCAGAGGGTATGGCGCGCATGCACACATGAACCCTAAACCCTACACCCTACACCCTACACCCTACACACCGCTGCACTTGCCTCATGTAACATGTCCTTGGTCAGAGGGTAAGGCTTGCATGCATACATGAACCCTAAACCCTACACCCTACACACCGTTGCACTTGCCTCATGTAACATGTCCTTGGTCAGAGGGTAAGGCTTGCATGCATACATGGACCCTAAACCCTACACCCTACACACCGTTGCACTTGCCTCATGTAACATGTCCTTGGTCAGAGGGTATGGCGCGCATGCACACATGAACCCTAAACCCTACACCCTACACCCTACACCCTACACACCGTTGCACTTGCCTCATGTAACATGTCCTTGGTCAGAGGATAAGGCTTGCATGCATACATGGACCCTAAACCCTACACCCTACACACCGTTGCACTTGCCTCATGTAACATGTCCTTGGTCAGAGGGTATGGCGCGCATGCACACATGAACCCTAAACCCTACACCCTACACCCTACACCCTACACACCGTTGCACTTGCCTCATGTAACATGTCCTTGGTCAGAGGGTAAGGCGTGCAAGCATACATGAACTCTTGCCACACCAGGAGGCCATGGCGATCCGCCCATTCGTACATCTCCTGGCGCTGGTACATGCCACCACCCCTGTCCATAGTGTGGTATAAAGGTGTATGAGTTAGTGATCAGACCATTGCTACATCCCCTGGCGCTGGTACATGCCACCACCCCTGCCCATAGAGTGGTAGAGGGGTGTATGAGGTAGTAATCAGACCATTGGTACATGCCACCACCCCTGTCCATAGAGTGGGAGAGCGGTGTCTGAGTAAGCAAAATGTCAAACGTGTGCCCCCCCCCCCCCCACCCCCACCCCCACCCCCACCCCCCCACACACACACCACCCCTCAACATTACCCCCACCCCCACCACCCCTACCCACCACCACCCACCACCACCCAGACTGAACACATACCATATCCGAATCATGTTCATATTTGCATCCACTGCCGATTTCAAAATGCTTGTGATATTGCGGCACCACCACACAATCACCACCACCACCACAACCCACCACCACCACCACCCACCAAGGACTCCCACACGCACCATATCCAAATCATGTTCATACTTGCATCGCATCCTCCGATTTCAAAATCCTTGTGATGTGAGGTGTCACCACACCACCACCACACTATCACCACCACCACCACAACCCACCACCACCACCACCCACCAAGGACTCCCACACGCACCATATCCAAATCATGTTCATACTTGCATCGCATCCTCCGATTTCAAAATCCTTTTGATGTGAGGCGTCACAACACCACCATCACACTATCACCACATCACCATCACCATCACCATCACCACAATCCACCTCCCATCACCACCCTCCCACCAATCACCTCCCACCAATCACCTCCCACCAACCACCAACATCCCACCAACCACTCCCACACTTACCATATCCTAATCATGTTCATATTTGCGTCCACTGCCGATTCCAGTGTCCTTGCGATGTTGTGGCACCACCCCACCACCACCCCACCACCATCACCACCCCTACCCCCCACCTCCTACCATCACCCTCCCACCAACCTCCTCCCACCAACCACCACCACCCAGATTTAACTCGCACTCTATCCTAATTGCGTTCACAGATGGGCCCAGTGCCGATTCCAATGCCCAAGTGTTCTCGCGAGACCACCACATCACCACCCTCCCACACACCCAACAACCACATCACCACATCACCACCACCGTCCCACCCACCTACCCACCAAGCACTCCCACACTTACCATATCCGCATCATGTTCATATTCGAGTCCACTGCCGATTCCAATGTCCTTGTGAAGTTGAGGCACCACCACATCACCACACCACCATCACCACCACCCACGTCCCACCACCACCCTCCCAACCAACCCAACCCACAACCACACATCACCATCACCACTTCACCACCACCACATCACCACCACATCACCACCACCATCACCACTTCACCACCACCACATCACCACCTCATCACCATCACCATCACCACTTCACCATCACCACATCACCACCACATCACCATCACCATCACCACTTCACCACCACCACATCACCACCACCCTCCCACCCACCTACCCACCAACGACTCCCACGCTTACCATATCCTAATCATGTTCATATTTGTGCCCACTGCCGATTCCAGTGGCCTTGTTATGTTGCGGCACCACCACATCACCACCACCCACCTCCCACCATCCACCACCACCCAGATTAAACACGCACCATATCCGAATCATGTTCATATTTGCGTCCACTGCCGATTTCATTGTCCTTGTGATGTTGCGGCACCACCACATCACCATCACCACCACCACATCACCATCAACACCACCACATCACCATCAACACAACCACATCACCACCACCATCACCCACCTACCACCACCACACATCTCCCATCACCACCCTCCCACCAACCATCTCCCGCAAACCACCTCCCACCAAGCATCCACCAACAACCTCCCACCAAGCACCCACCAAGCACTCCCACACTTACCATATCCGAATCGTGTTCATATTTGCGTCCAATGCCGATTCCAGCGTCCTTGTTATGTTACGGCGACTCACACGAGTGGGTACGATGTCAAATGGGATGAGATTGGCACCTCGCATGTACATGGCCACACCATTGACTCGGAAGTAGAAGCTCTCACCTGTTGGTGGTGGTGGATGGTAGGTGGTGGTGGTGGTGGTGGGTAGGGAGGATGGTAGGTGGTGGTGATGGTGGTGGTGGTGGGTAGGGAGGATGGTGGTAGTAGATGGTAGGTGGTGGTGGGTAGGGAGGGAGGATGGTGGTAGTAGATGGTAGGTGGTGGTGGGTAGGGAGGGAGGACGGTGGGAGTAGATGGTAGGTGGTGGTGAGTAGGGAGGGAGGATGGTAGGTGGTGGTGGTGGTGGTGGTGGTTGATGGTAGATAGTAGTGGTGGTGTGGTAGATGGAGTGGGTAGGGAGGGAGGATGGTAGGTGGTGGTGGTGGTGTGGTAGATGGAGTGGGTAGGGAGGGCGGATGGTAGTAGTAGATGATAGGTGGTGGTGGTGGTGGTGGTGGGTAGGGAGGAAGGATGGTTGTAGATGGTAGGTGGTGGTGGTGGTGGTAGGTAGGCAGGAAGGATGGTAGTAGATGGTTGGTGGTGGTGGTGGATAGGGAGGAAGGATGGTTGTAGATGGTAGGTGGTGGTGGTGGTGGTGGTGGTAGGTAGGCAGGAAGGATGGTAGTAGATGGTTGGTGGTGGTGGTGGGTAGGGAGGAAGGAAGGATGGTAGTAGATGGTAGGTGGTGGTAGTGATGGTGTGGGAGATGGAGTGGATAGAGAGGGAGGCAGTAGTGGTAGGTGTTTTGACGTTGGTGGTAGAGCTGGTGGTGGAGATGGTATTATTTTTGCTTTGGCACTATTGTTGTTGTTGTTTTTGTTGTTGTTGTTGTTGTTGTTGTTGTTGTTGTTGTTGTTGTTCCTGCTGCTGCTGCTCATTTTTGGTGTTGTTGTTGTTGTTGTTGGTGGTGATGTTGGTGGAGGTGGTGTTGGTGGAGGTGGAGGTGATGTTGGTGTTGGCGTTGCTCATTTTAGGTGATGGTAGTACCTTCCACACGACCCCCAAGGCCTGGACCTGTCTTGTTCACACCCCAGTCGGCCACTTCCTGGCCATAGCTGCTCTCTGGTCCAATGTTCAGGTTCCCGTACCAGGACAATTGGGGGCTGTCAGTGCGAACTCTATTGAGCGATGCATTGAGAGACCTCATCACTGCCTCCTCCCGGCTGGTTTCGGAGGCGTATGGGAACAGATCCTTCCATGCCTGCGTAGTACCAAGGGAGATGATTTTGTTTTATGGGGGGCGGTGCTCAGGGTTGTTGTGAAGAGTGACCGTCGTTGGTGTGCATGCGGTTGAGCAATGCATTCAAAGACATCATCACTGCGGCCTCTCAACTAGTTTCACATCCAGACAAAACAGGGAACAGATCCTTCCATGACTGCGTAGTGCAAGGGAGGTGACGTTTTTTTACTATTCAAAACAAAGGGGGGTCAAGGTGATTTTAGAGACGTAGGTGAACAGGTCATTGCATGCCTGCGTAGTGCAAGGGAGACAATTTTGTTTTGAAGGGTGAGTGGGGTGGAGTGTGATTTCGGAGTGCCACTGCTGTTGAAAAAGGATGATCGGGGTTCAGCTTGATTTTGGAGTGCCACTGCTGTCGGTGCGCAGGCGGTTGAGCGATGACCAGGGTTCAGGATGGTTTCGGAGTGCCACTGCTGTTGGTGCGCAGGCGGTTGAGCGATGCATTCAAAGACCTCACCACTGCGGCCTCTCGGTTGGTTTCGGAGGCACAGGGGAACAGATCCTTGTATGCCTGCAAAGTGCAAGGGAGACGATTTTGTTTTTAAGAATGAGCGGGCTTCAGTGTGGGTCCGGAGTGCCACTGCTGTCGGTGCGCAGGCGGTTGAGCGATGACCAGGGTTCAGGATGGTTTCGGAGTGCCACTGCTGTTGGTGCGCATGTGGTTTAGCGATACATTCAAAGACCTCACCACTGCGGCATCTCGGTTGGTTTCGGAGGCACAGGGGAACAGATCCTTCCATGCCTGCAAAGTGCAAGGGAGACGAGTTTGTTCTTAAGGATGAGCGGTGTTGAGTGTGGGTCCGGAGTGCCACTGCTGTTGGTGCGCATGCGGTTGAGAGGTGATCAGGGTCCTCACCACTGCGGCCTCTCGGCTAGTTTCACATCCAGACAAAACAGGGAACAGATTCTTCCATGCCTGCGTAGTGCAAGGGAGGCGCTGCATTTGAAGGATGCGCGGTGTCGAGTGTGGTTTCGGAGAGCCACTGCTGTTGGTGCGCATGCGGTTGAGAGATGATCAGGGTTCCGGATGGTTTCGGAGGCGTAAAGGAACAGGACCTTCCATGCCTGCTTAGTTCCCAAGAGATGATGATCAGGGTTCAGGATGGTTTCGGAGGCGTAAAGGAACAGGACCTTCAATGCCTGCTTAGTTCCCAAGAGATGATGATCAGGGTTCAGGATGGTTTCGGAGGCGTAAAGGAACAGGACCTTCAATGCCTGCTTAGTTCCCAAGAGATGATGATCAGGGTTCAGGGTATGGGAAATGGCGGTACATGCTTACATATACACCCTGGTGCATGCTTACATACACACACACTCACTCCCTCTCACATGTACATACACATACACATACACACACACACAAACACACGCACACACACACACAAAACCATACATACACACAAGAACAAACATACACACGCTGGTTACTTTAGTATGGGCAAGTCACTATGGCCTAATTGGCTAGCCCCTGGACTGTAACATGCATGCATACACACACATGCACACACAAACACAAGCATACACGCATAAACACACACATACATGCACAAACACTCACACACACACACACTAACATAAACATACATTCAAACAAGTACAAACATACGCACGCTGATTACTTCAGTATGGGCAGCCCCTTTCAGCGAATCAATTGGCGTAGTGGTACACCAAGTCGATTTCAGGATGTAGGGACAGGGGTTCGATTCCCCCTACGGCCGCCCTAAGCGTTGCAGGTCATTGTCAACCGCGATGGTAGCTTGTCCAGTTGAGGTAGAAGACCGCTCTATACCCGCGTACGACGGGTTCCCTTAATACCACCCCCCACCAGGCGTTATCATTACCTTGAGTATGGGCAAGTCACTTTGGCCTAATCGGCTAACCCCTGGACTGTAACATGCATGCATACACACACATGCAGACACACACACATAAACACAAACATACACGCATATACACTCACATACATGCACAAACACTCACACACTCACACACACATAAGCATACACACGCGCAAGAGCAAACACTCACACGCTGATTACTTCAGTATGGGCAAGTCACTATGGCCTAATTGGCTAACCCCTGGACTATAACACACACACATACACACACAAACAGAAACATACACACATATACACACATACATGCACAAACACAAACATACACATACATATACACACACGCACACACACAAACACAAACATACCCACACATACACACATATACACACACATACACATAAAAAGAAAAACAAACGCGCATACCTTTGCAATGAGGTCAGTCACCAGCTCCGCAGTTCTGAAGCCCATCAAGTTACTATACAAACAAACATACATACATTCAAACAAACATCTATATATAGGTAGACAAACAAGGATTTCTGTGAAAAGTTCGCGAACTTTTTTTCCCGACCTGGCGATAGCTGGCTTTCAACTTAATTAGCGTTACTAACAGCGAAACACCCAACTACCCACCCTGGCCATTGGCTGAATTCGTATCTTCACTGAGCCGACTTCGAGTGCGTAAAATTCGAATTCCCAGTTGAGTTTTCCCAGTTTCCAGAAATCTCCTCCGCATTAAGATTACACTTGCGCGCCATCGCCCTTTCCGCCTTTTTGACTCAGCCGAACACCCATCCAACTCCCAATAGCAAAACTCCCAATAGCGTAACTCCCAATAGCGAAACACCCAACTACCTACCCTTGGCTATCGGCAGTTGGCACTAACTTTGCAGAAACTCGAGCAACTTTCAAAATCCAGCCCATTTCCGTCTCTTTCTTCCGTTCCGCATCATGCTTCAAATAGTTTCCATCCTTCCATCCTTCAATACTTTATCGCTTTTACGCGAACTTGAGCACATATGAAGAAGAGCAGAAGAGCAGCGAACTCAGCCAGTCAGCGCGCACAGCGAGCTCTTCAGACCGACGAGGAAAGGGGGCATGAAAACCAGCCTCGTCGTTCATCAGATGCTGCCAACCTACAGCAGCGCGCAGCTTACAACCAGGCCAGGCGCAAAGCTCATGCAGCCAAGCCCTGAGAATCAACGCCAGGCTAATAATCAGACAAGACGTGAACCTGGCAGGCTGCCCCGCGCAATTCGCGATTGATGTGTTACCATCCTCTCCACCAACGTCATGCCATCGCATTGCCTGGTCGGCAGGCAATTATTGCGAGATACTTTTGCATTTCTTGAGACCTCCACTGGCATTGCCTACCCTAAGCGATATGGCCCTTGCACCCCTTATCCAATCTCTTTTCATTGTTTCAAGCATTGATACGTCGGTTGCTTAGCATGTTGCGATACAGGACTGGCTGAAATTTCCTGGTCAAAACAACAGCTGCAGACCCAACTATTTTCCGCGCAAAGAAGAAGCTGCAGGCATGTCGCTGTGTGATTGTCGCTGTGTGATTGCGCACGCCCGGTATTCTCAGCGGGGTCGGCTTTCGCAAGCTATTGGCAGGTTGGATCCGCAGCCTGCTCTTTATCCACTTCGTACTTCTGCATGATCTAGGCCCACAGCTGGAGTGGAAGGGATGAGGTAGGGAGAAGGGGATAACGCATGCGTGCCGTTGGTTCGGGAAAGAGAGGGTGGGGGGGAGGATCGAGAGTGGCCCACCATGGGGTGGAAATGGCTGGGGTGAGGGGAGGGGGGGAGAAAGAGAAAGAGTGTAGATGGGGTGGGAAGGGGGAAGGGGGGGCATTTGGGGTGGTGTGGAGATGGCTGGGGGGTAGGTGGGTATATTTGGGTGGTGTGGAGATGACTGGGGGTTAGGTGGGGTGCAAGGGGGATAAACAGAGTGTGTGTCAAGGGGGTGGGGATGGGGGGCAGGAAGATTTAGGGGGAAACAGGGATCATGTAGGTCCTGGGGGCTGGGGGTGGGGCGGTATATTTATAGTAGGGAAAGGAAGGGGGCATGTGTTCGATATTTTGCTAAGGGGAAAATATCTTGACTGTGTGCATGTGAGTAAGGAGGGGGAGAGGGTGTTCGTTCAAGGGCGTTGCACGTTATGTAACCCAGGCCAGAACAGGACCCAGGACCTGGGTGGGTGAGGTGGCGGGTGGCCTCCGGCCACACGGGCAATGTACTAGTACATACATACATACATACATACATACATACATACATACATACATACATACATACATACATACATAAACACACAAAACAAAACAAACACACACACCTTTGCAATGGGGTCAGTCACCAGCTCCACAGTTCTGAAGCCAAACATGTAACTATACAAACATACATACTATAATTAAACAGACACACGACAAACAAAACCTACAGTACATACATACGACATACAGAAGAAACAGACCAGACAGCACACACAAAAACAAAACAAACACACACCGGGGCAAGGGGAGGGAAGCACCAGCGTCCACAGTCTGGAAGCCAAACATTGTAAGAGACAAACAGACAACGGATAGTAAACAGACACACAGACACACACAAAACAAGACAGACCGAAGACAGAAGACCGACAGACATACATACAGAATCCATACACACAGAAGACATAAATAATGACTAATACATACTATACAGAAAGAAGACATACATACATACATAAAACACAAAACAAAACAAACACAAACATATTGCAATGGGGTCCGTCACCCGCTCCCTGTTCTGAAAGCCAAACATGAACTATACAAACTACCTACTTCATTCACACATACACCATTACACACACAAAACCATATAGACATACAGGATACATACATACATAAATACATAATACATCCATACAACATAAATACCTAATACACAACACACAAAAACACAACAAAACACACACCTTTGCAATGGGGTCAGACAAAAACCAAACACACACAACCCGTGGGCAAGGGGGGCAAGGCAACAGCGAGACGGGCAGAAGGCAAACAGGGAAAACAGAGACAAAAACAGACAGACGGACGGCACACAGCACACAGACACCCACAAAACCAGAAACAGGCAGACAGACAGAAGACAGACAGACAGACAGAACAGAAATGGCATGGACAGATGGACATACAAAAAACAAACAGGACACCACACATTAAACGAGAAACACAGGCGAACACAGGGGCAGACACACAGCACCACAGACACACGGGGCAAGGGGAGCACGTAGCGCCACAGGCCCAAAGCCAAGATGGAAGGGGACGATACAAAAAGACAGAAGGCAGAGGCACACAGACAGCCGAAGAAGAGGAGGCAACAGACAGCAGGACAGTGACGCAGAGGCACAACAGACAGCAGACCGAAGCAGATGCCCACCGACAGCCAGACAGAATGCAGTTCACACAGAGAGCAGAAGAAGCAAGGCACACAGACAGCCGAAGTAAGCAGAGGCAACGACATCAGACCGAACAGAGGCACACATACAGCAGCTACGAAGCAGGAGGCACACTAGACAGCAGACAGAGCAGAAGGCACTACAGCAGACAGAAGACATAATCATCATTCAACATAGATCATACAGAATGATATCACACTAGACAGAGACAGAAGCAGAGGCCCACAGACAGCGGACAGCTCAGAGGCACACAGACAGCAGACATTAAGAGATGGCACACACGAGCGAGGAGGGACAGAAGCAGAGGCACACAGACAGGCCAGGACAGAAGGCCGGAGGCAACACAGACAGCAGAGAGGGAAGCAGAGGCACAACGGACAGCAGACAGAGGGGAGCCGAGGCACACACAGCGACAGAAGCAGAGGCACACAGACACCAAAAAAAAAACAAATATAGCACAAACACAATGTATACACATACACATACACATACACACAAATATATGCACATAACACATACACCATACACAACATTATGCACATAAACAACATACACCACATTATTATGCACGGTAAAACAAACATACACATACAAAATGACACACACATATACAATAACACATACACACAAATATATGCACCATAAAAACACACATGACACACATTACACAAATATGCAATTACACCATTAACAAATACAAAAACCTACCTTGTCAATGGGTTCAGTCACCAGCTCCACAGTCCCAAAGCCAATCAAGTGACTATACAAACATACATACTCAATTTCACACATACACACAAATATATGCACATAAACACACATATACACAAATATGCACATACACATATACATACACACACACCTACCTTGGCAATGGGGTCAGTCACCAGATCCATTGTTCTGAAGCCGATCATGTGAGCATACAAACATATCTACACATATGTGCACGTACACACATACACACACAAAACATACATACATACATGCATACAACCACACATACACACACAAAACATACATACATATATACATACACAATAAAATGAAACAACACACATGCACACATCAAAACGACATACAGGCATACAAACAAAAATACAAAACAAAACATACATGCATTATAATACATACAGACAGACATAATACAGACATACAGTAAAGCATACAAACACACAACAACCCTAAACAACCCAAACACACACACATACACACATATACACACACAAAACAAAACAAGCACAGCTGATCATGTGACTATACACACATATAAACACAAAGAAAAACAAACACACACACAACTACCTTGGCAATGGGGTCACTCACTAGCTCCGCAGTTCTGAAGCCGATCATATGACTGTACAAACATACACACACAAAACAAAACAAGCACAGCCAATCATATGAATGTACAAACATACACACACAAAACAAAACAAGCACAGCCGATCATATGAATGTACAAACATACACACAAAACAAAACAAGCACAGCCGATCATATGACTTGTTACAACATACAAAACAAAACAAAACAGCACAGCCGATCAATGACTGATACAAACAACACACACAAAACAAAACAAGCCATGGAACGATTCATAGACACGAACATACACCAACAAATACAAAACAAGCAACAGCCGATCATTAGGTGACTGTACAAACAACACAACAAAACAAAAACAACGCACGCGATCATCTGACGGTACAAACATTACATCACACAAAAACAAACCAAGCCAGCCTGATCAATGATTGTAAAACAGACACAACAAACAAAACAAGCGATGGACGATATATGACTGTACAAAATACACACAACAAAACAAAAACAAGCACAGCCGATCATATGACTACAAAATACCACTAAACATAACCAAAAACAGCTGGGACGATATATTGGACTGTAATTACAAACATAACACTAATAACACCAAGATGGCCGATCCATATTGATGTACAACATACAACACATAAAACACAACAAGCACAGCCGATCATAATGACGGTAATCCATAACACACAAAACCAACCACGCACAGCCGAGATCATATGCCTGTACCAAAACATACACACACAAACACAAAACAAGCAAGGAATTAATATGAGTACATACTGACACACACACATACAAAACAAGCACAGCCGATCATATACGTAAAACATAACACACAAAACAAAAACAAGCACAGCCGATCATATGGACTGTACAAACATACACACACAAAACAAAACAAGCACAGCCGATCATATGACTGTACAAACATACACACACACAAAACAAAACAAGCACAGCCGATCATATGACTGTACAAACATACACACACAAAACACAAACAAGCACAGCCGATCATATGACTGTACAAACATACACACACAAAACAAAACAAGCACAGCCGATCATATGACTGTACAAACATACACACACAAAACAAAACAAGCACAGCCGATCATATGACTGTACAAACATACACACACAAAACAAAACAAGCACAGCCGATCATATGACTGTACAAACATACACACACAAAACAAAACAAGCACAGCCGATCATATGACTGTACAAACATACACACACAAAACAAAACAAGCACAGCCGATCATATGACTGTAAAACTAACACACACCCCAGAGAAAACAAGGGGCCACCGCCGATCATATGACTGTACAAACATACACACACAAAACAAAACAAGCACAGCCGATCATATGACTGTACAAACATACACAAACACAACAAAACCAGCATGGCCGATCATATGACTGTACATACATACACACACAAAACAAAACAAGCACAGCCGATTATTATATGGACTGTTACAAACATACACACAAAAAACAAAACAAGCACAGGCCGCGATCATATGACTGTACAAAAATACGAACACAAAACAAACAAGCACAGCCGATTTCATTATACTGTACAAACATATACACACAAAACAAAACAAGCACAGCCGATCATATGACTGTACAAACATACACACACAAAACAAAACAAGCACAGCCGATCATATGACTGTACAAACATACACACACAAAACAAAACAAGCACAGCCGATCATATGACTGTACAAACATACACACACAAAACAAAACAAGCATGGCCGATCATATGTCTATTCAAACATACACACACAAAACAAAACAAGCACAGCCGATCATATGACTGTACAAACATACACAAACATAACAAAACACGCACAGCCGAATTATTGCCTGTGACATCAATCACCCCACCCAAAACAAAAACAAGCACAGCCGATCTATGACTGTAGCAAACCTAGACAAAACATAACATAACCGCTATGGCCGAATCATATGACCTGTACACATACATAACACACACAAACACAAAATCAAGCACAGCGCTCATTGACTGTACAAACATACACACACAAAACAAAACAAGCACAGCCGATCATATGACTGTACAAACATACACACACAAAACAAAACAAGCACAGCCGATCATATGCCTGTACCAAAAATACACACACAACAAAAACAAAAAACACAGCAGATCATATGATGTCCAAAACATACAACACAAAACAAAAAGCACAGCCGAGTTCCTATGGACTGTACAAAACATAACAACACAAAAACAAAACAAGCACAGCAGATCATATGACTGTACATACATACACACACAAAACAAAAACAAAGCACAGCCAAGCATATGACATGTGAGAAACATGAACACACAAAAACAAAAACCAACACAGCCGAATCATATGACTGTAACAAACATAACCTACACAAACACAAACAAACACAAGTCCGGATCAATGACTGTACAAAATACACACACAAAACAAAACAAGCACAGCCGGATCATTATGGACTGTACAAACATACCAACACAAAACAAAACAAGGCCCACAGCCGTATCATATGACTGTACAAAACATACAACACACAAAAACAAAACGAGCCACAGCCCGACATATGGACTGTAACAAACATACACACGCAAAAGAAAACAAGCACAGCCGATCATATGACTGTACAAACATACACACACAAAAACAAAACAACCAGCGATCAATATTGGGCCTGTACACACCATTCCACACACAAAACCAAACAAGCACAGCAGATCATATGACTGTACAACTACACACAAAAAGAACACAAGCACCAGCCGCCTCATATGACTGTACAAACATCACACACAAAACAAAAAACACAGCCAGGATTCATATAACTGTACAAAACTGCCACACACAAACAAAAACAAGCACAAGCCGATCATATGATTGTAACAAACATACACACACAAAACCAAAACAAGCAAGAGCTGATCATATGACTGTCAAACATACACAAACAACACCACAACACGCATGGCCGATCATATGACTTACAAACATTACAAACACCAAAACAAACAAGCACAGCGATTAATAGGACTGTACGCAACATACACACCCCAAACAAAAACAAAGCATGGCCGATATCGACTGTACAACATTTACACACACAAAAACAAAAACAAGCACAGCCGATCATTAGACGGTACCAAACATACACCCACTAAACAAAAAACAGCACAGCCGATCATAGACTGTACAAACATTACACACACAAAACAAAACGAGCACAGCGATCATTATCGAACTGTACAAAACATACACAGCAAAAGAAAACAAGAACAGCCGATTATTATGACTGTACAAAACATACACACACAAAACAAACACAAACAGGCCGATCATATTGACTGTGATAAACATACACACACAAAACCAACACAAGCACCGCCGACAATGGTGTACAAACATAACACACACAAAAGAAACAAGCACCAGCCGATCATATGGACGTACAAAATACACACACAAAAACAAAACAAGCACAGCCGATCATATAACTGTACAAACATCCACACACCAAAACAAAAAAGCACAGCCGATCATTCGACTGTACACAACCATACACACACAAACAAAAAAAGACAGCTGATCATAGACTGTACAAAACAGACACCCCAAAACAAAACAAGCATAATGGCCGATCATAGTATGTACTGTACAACATACATACACAAAACATGAAACAGCACAGCGATCATATGACTGCTACAAACATACACACACAACACCAACAAGCAGCGATCATCTGGATGTCCAAACTACACCACACAAAACAAAACAAGCACAACGCCGAATCAATGACTGTACAGCAATACACACACAAAACACACAAGCAAGCCGATCATCTGACTGTACCAAAACATATACACAACAAAACAAAAACAAGCACAGCCGATCATAGGACTGTAACACCATCCACCACACAAAACAAAACCTGCACGCCATCCTATGACGTACAAACAGATCACACACAAAACAAAAAACCAAGCCCAGCGATCCTATGGGGACTGTACAAAACATACACAAACCAAAAAAAAACAAGCATGGCCGATCATATGTTCTATTCAAACAGTACACACATAAAAAAAAACAAGCCAGCCGATATATGAATGTACAAACATACCCAAACATAACAAAAACAAGACAGCGCTCATATGACTGTCTGTACCATACATTACACAACACGAACAAAACAAGCACAGCCGATATGACTGTCCCAAAAATAGACAAAACCTAACATACCAGCATGGCCGTAATCATAGGGACTGTACAACATACACACCCAAAACAACAACAAGCACAGCGATCATATGACCTGTACAAACATACCACAACCCAAAAAGAAAATCAAGCACAGCCGATCCATATGACGTACAAACATAACACACACAAAACAAAAACATGGCACAGCCGTCATATGACTGTACCAACATTATCACACACCAAAACAAACACAAGCACAGCCGATTATATGATTGTACAAACATTAACACCAAAAAGAAAACCAGACAGCCGATTCATATGTGTACAATACCTATAACCACAAAGACAAAACAAGCAACAAGCCGATCATATGAATGTACAAACATACACCACAAAACAAAACAAAACAGCCCGATCATATGCCTGTTTACACACCTACACACACAAAACACAAAACAAGACGACGTCATATGGACTGTACAAAACACATACACAAACAAAACAAAACAAGCATGGCCGGATCCATAGGTTATTCAACCATCCCCCACAAAAACAAACCAACGCACAGCGATCAATTACGTACAAACAGAGCACCAAACATAACAAAAAAGCACAGCGATGTCATAGGAGCTACATACATACACACACAAAACCAAAAAAAACAAGCACAGCCGATCAATGACCTGTACACAACATAGACAAACCATAACTATAACCATGCATGGGCGATCATCTGATGTTTACATACATACAACACCAAAACAAAACACGCCAGCCGATCATATGACTGTACAAACATACACACACAAAACAAAACAAGCACAGCCGATCACATGACTGTACAATACTACACACACAAAACAAAACAAGCACAGCCGATCATATGACTGTACAAACATAGACAAACATAACATAACCAGCATGGCCGATCATATGACTGTACATACATACACACACAAAACAAAACAAGCACAGCCGATCATATGACTGTACAAACATACCACATCACAAAAACAAAAAACAAGCACAGCGATCAAGTATGACCTGTACAAACATACACACACAAAAAACAAAAACAAGCAAGCGATAATATGGATGTACAACCATACACACCCAAAACCAAAACAAGCACCGAGATTATATGACTGTACAACATTACACACCACACACAAAAACAAGCACAGCGATCATTAGACGTACCAAAAACCTCATACACACAAACAAAACAAGACAGCCGTCATATGACTGTACAAACATACACACACAAAACAAAACAAGCACAGCCGATCATATGACTGTACAAACATACACACACAAAACAAAACAAGCACAGCCGATCATATAATGTTAACAAAACATACACAAACAAAACAAAACAGAGCATGGCCGCCGATCATATGTCTATTCAAAACATACAACACAACAAAACAAAACAAGCCACAGCCGATATTATGACTGTACAAACTTCCACAAACATAACAAACAAGGGCACGCTTCGCTCATATGATCTGTACATACATACACACCACAAACAATAACAAGCACAGCCGGATATATGACTGTACAACTAGACCAAACATAACCATAACAGCATGGCCGATCGCTCATTGAGTACATACATAACACACACAAAAAAAACCCAGCAACAGCCGATTCATATGACCTGACAAACTACACACACAAAACAAAAAAGCACAGCCGATCACGTCTGCTACAAACATCACACACAACACAACAAGTCACAGCCGATCATATGACTGTAAAAACTACACACACAAACAAAACCAAGCACAGCGATCATATGGTACAAACATAACAACAAAACAAACACGCACAAGCGATCTATGACTGTACAAACATTACACAACATAACAAAACAAGCACTGACGTCTATGACTGTACAAAAACCTACCACACAAAAACAAAACAAGCACCGCCGCTCCGATGACGTACAAAAACATACACACACAAAACAAACAAGCATGGTATGATCATATGACTGTACATACCATAAACACCCAACACACCAAAACAAACAAAACAAAGCACAGCCGATCATATGACGTGTACCAAACCTACACAAACAAACAAAACAAGCATGGCCGATCATGATGTACAAACATTACTACACACAAAACAAAACAGCGCAGCCGAACATACTATGACTGTTGTACAAAACATACACACACAAAAAAAAACAAGCACAGCCGATCATATGACTGTACAAACATACACACACCAAAATAAACGAGCACAGCGATTATACTGTACAACAGACATAACAAAAAACACAACACAACACGCACACAACTACCTTGGCAATAGGGTCAGTCACTAGATCACCTTCCGAAGCCACTTCAGTGAGCATACAAAAACGTGCATAGGTGACGTACACAAATACACACACCAAGCCTACACACATATGATACACAACACAGACATGCACACCAACTACCTTGGCAATTAGGGGTCAGTCACCAGTCGAGTTATGAAGCCGCGCAAGCGAGATAAGATGAGTTCCGTCATTGTTCAACAGGATGGGAAGCAGCACTGGTTTGACCTTGTGTGATGCGAGGGGAGGGGGGGTAGGGGGGTTGGTGCGGTGGGTGGGTGGGTGAGGGGTTGGGGTGGGGGGGTGGGGTGCGGGGTGTGTGTGGTGTGGGTCTGGGGAGGGGGGGGGGGGGGGCAATAAACAAGCAAGACACAGAAGATGAGTTCGTCATCGTCAACAGTGCTGGGAGAATACACTGGACCCTTGTGAATTGGCGGTGTGAGGGGGTGGGATGAGTGGGGGTTAAGGGGGGGGGATTATTTTTTGTGATGACTTTGTTCTTCTTGGGTTGGGGGGCGGGGGGGGGAGGGGAGGGGGTGAGGGGGGGGATTTGTCTTCTGTTGGTGGCTTTTTTTTGGCCTTCTGGGGGTGAGGGTGGGTGGGGGGGGGGGTGAGGGTGGGGGGAGGGATTTGTTTTTGTGGTGACTTTGGTTTCTTTTGGGGTGAGGGGGGGGGGGTGAGGGGGGGGGGGGCGCTTGTTTCATCAAACTGACTGGGATGCGTAAGCGTCAATCCATTGTGGCAGGCAGAAGCGCACCAAAGGTAATGATAACGGCATGGTTGCATAACACAAGGACCTCTTCTGGTCCAACGACCCCTCGACAGGCGTCAGAACGGAGGAGGGATGCGGCGACTGGAACCCCTGTAAATGCAATGATAAGAAACGCCTGGTGGGGCGTGTGTTAAGGGAGCCCGTTGTTCATGCGGGTGGGGAGCGGTTCTCCCAACCCTCAACGGACAAGCTACATCGCGGTTGACGCCGACCTGCAAGCCAAGGAGCCAACGATCAGGGAGTCGAACCCCGATCTTCATCTTAAAGGGACTCAGTCTAACCACTAGACCAATGATATCTCACTGTGCAAGAGGCTAAAGGGAAGTGACAGGGTACTTCCAAGCTCGCGCTGTGGCGCGCGGCGCGCTGCCTTTTGATCCCTATGCGCGTTTGGCGAATTTTTTGTCAACCCTGTGGGGCGCCGCAAGCAATATTTGCGCTTTTCGCATACAAAGCGCAGTTTGTTGTCAGTGCGGCTTCAGCGTGGTCATATGGTCAATGGAAACCCTGAAGCGCACACGCGTTTCATTTAATATACAATCAATTGTCATTGCGATTGACGTTTTAACGTCTCACTGCATGGGTTGAAGCCGGCCAGTGATGTTTCAATTCTGCAAATCAGCTACAAATTATAAAGTTATTAGTCAATTATTACCTTGACGATTGCGTGACGTGAAGATCAGATGGGAGTGAATCGCCAGTGATGTTCAATTCTCAATCAGATACAAGTATAAAGTATTAGCATAGTACCTTGCGATTTCGGCTGTCTTCATGCATGGGCATCGTAATCGCCCAGTGATGTTTTAATTCTACAATCAGACATTATAAGTTATGATTCTTTATACCTTGCGATTGCGTGCGTTCATGCATGGGTTGAAGCGGCCAGTGATGTTTCAATTCTGCAATAGCTACAAATTATAGTTAGTGATTTAAGTATTACCTTGCGATTTTGTGCGTCGACGTGGGCGGAAACGCACAGTGCTGGTTTCATTCTGCAATGTCAGCTTACAATATAACGTATTATTATTATTATCTTGCGATTGTGCGTCTCATGCCATGGGATGAATCGCCAGTGTGTTTATCTACAATCAGCTACAATTATAAAGTTATTATTAATTATTACCTTGCGATTTCTGCCGTTTGCAGGGGTTTGCAAGCGGGCCAGTGATGGTCACTTTGCAATCAGCTACAATTATAAAGTTATATTAATTTTACTTGCGATTTCGTGCCGTTCAGTATGGGTGTTGAAGCGGCAGTGTATGTCAATTCTGCATCAGCGACAATTATAAAGTATTATTAATTATAACGTTGCGATCTTTGGTCTTATGATGGGCGTGATCGCACAAGTGATGTTTTCATCGCCAAGTCAGCTACAATTATTACAGTTAGTATTAATTTACTTGCGATTTGTGCGTCTCATGCATGGGGCATGAATCGCAGTGATGTTTAATTCACAATCAGCTACCATTAAAAAGTTATATAATATACTTGCGATTGTGCCGTTCATGCCATGGGGTTTGGTGAGGGCAGTGATTTTCAATCTGCAATCAGCTAAAATATAAAGTTTATTAATTATTCGTTGCGATTTTTGTGCCGTTTATGCTGGGTTTGATAGGCCAGTGATGTTCACTTCTGCAATCGCGTACAAGTAAAGTCTTTATTTCATATACGTTGCGATATTCTGTGTCTCAGAATGGGCGTGAATCGCCCAGTGATGTTCAATTCTAAATCAGCTACAAGATAAAGTTATTAGTTAACTTATTACCTTGCGATTCGTCCTCTATGAGCAGGGCAGGAATTCGCCCAGTGATGTTTAATTCTTTTACATCAGTACTAGTCTAAAGTGTATGTTACTTATTCACTGCGATTTCGTGGTCTCATGCCCAGGGGTGAATGCCAGTGAGTTTCCAATTGCAATCAGCTACAATTATAAAGTTATTATTAATTATAACGTTGCGATTTCGAGCCGTCTCATGCATGGGCGTGAATCGCACAGTGATGTTTCAATTCTGCAATCAGCTACAATTATGAAGTTATTATGAATTATTACCTTGCGATTTCGTGCCGTCTCATGCATGGGCATGAATCGCCCAGTGATGTTTTAATTCTACAATCAGCTACAATTATAAAGTTATTATTAATTATTACCTTGCGATTTCGTGCCGTCTCATGCATGGGTTTGAAGCGGCCAGTGATGTTTCAATTCTGCAATCAGCTACAATTATAAAGTTATTATTAATTATTACCTTGCGATTTCGTGCCGTCTCATGCATGGGTTTGAAGCGGCCAGTGATGTTTCAATTCTGCAATCAGCTACAATTATAAAGTTATTATTAATTATTACGTTGCGATTTCGTGCCGTCTCATGCATGGGCGTGAATCGCACAGTGATGTTTCAATTCTCAAATCAGCTACAATTATGAAGTTATTATTAATTATTACCTTGCGATTTCGTGCCGTCTCATGCATGGGCACGAATCGCCCAGTGATGTTTTAATTCTACAATCAGATACAATTATAAAGTTATTATTAATTATTACCTTGCGATTTCGTGCCGTCTCATGCATGGGTGTGAATCGCCCAGTGATGTTTCAATTCTGCAATCAGCTACAATTATAAAGTTATTATTAATTATTACCTTGCGATTTCGAGCCGTCTCATGCATGGGCATGAATCGCACAGTGATGTTTTAATTCTACAATCAGCTACAATGATAAAGTTATTATTAATTATTACCTTGCGATTTCGTGCCGTCTCATGTGTGGGTGTGAATCGCACAGTGATGTTTCAATTCTGCAATCAGCTACAATTATAAAGTTATTATTAATTATTACCTTGCGATTTCGTGCCGTCTCATGTATGGGCATGAACCACCCAGTGATGTTTTAATTCTACAATCAGCTACAATGATAAGGTAATTATTAATTATTACGTTGCGATTTCGTGCCGTCTCATGCATGGGCGTGAATCACCCAGTGATGTTTTAATTCTACAATCAGCTACAATGATAAAGTTATTATTAATTATTACCTTGCGATTTCGTGCCGTCTCATGCATGGGCATGAATCGCCCAGTGATGTTTCAATTCTACAATCAGCTACAATTATAAAGTTATTATTAATTATTACCTTGCGATTTCGTGCCGTCTCATGCATGGGCATGAATCGCACAGTGATGTTTTAATTCTACAATCAGCTACAATTATAAAGTAATTATTAATAACCTTGCGATTTTGTGCCGTCTCATGCATCCATGGGCATGAAGCGCACAGCGGCGTTTGATTCTAATATGTTTATTCTTTACCTTGTGATTTCGTGCTGTCTCATGCATGCCAAGGCCATAAAGCGCACAGTGAGGTTTTAATTATACAATTATATAATATTATTATTTATTACCTTGTGATTTCGTGCCGTCTCATGCATGGGTGTGAAGCACACAGTGATGTTTTAATTCTACAATCAGCTACAATTATAAAGTAATTATTAATAACCTTGCGATTTTGTGCCGTCTCATGCATCCATGGGCATGAAGCGCACAGCGGCGTTTGATTCTAATATGTTTATTCTTTACCTTGTGATTTCGTGCTGTCTCATGCATGCCATGGCCATAAAGCGCACAGTGAGGTTTTAATTATACAATTATATAATATTATTATTTATTACCTTGTGATTTCGTGCCGTCTCATGCATGAGTGTGAAGCACACAGTGATGTTTTAATTCTACAATCAGCTACAATTATAAAGTTATTATTAATTACCTTGCGATTTCGTGCCGTCTCATGCATCCATGGGTGTGAAGCGCACAGTGAGGCTTTAATTATACAATTATAAAGTTATTATTAATTATTACCTTGGGATTTCGAGCCGTCTCATCCATGGGTGTGAATCGCACAGTGATGTAAAAGAGCGGCTGCTTTCCGAAACCAACAGGCCACCACAGCTTGACAGGGTGGCGGATGTGCTAGTCTGATTGATTACCTTGTGATTTCGTGCCGTCTCGTCCATGGGTGTGAATCGCACAGTGATGTTAAAGAGCGGCTGCTCTCCGAAACCAACAGGCCACCACAGCTTGACAGGGTGGCGGATGTGCACCTCCAGCTTGACAAAGCGTTGTAGCGGGTGGTCGTACTTCGCCTCTGCCATGGGCATCATAGCTGGCACCTGTACTTCTTGGCAGTGCAGTACATCCAGCTCAGGGATGTGAGCGGTCAGAATGCCGGCCCAAGCTGTCTTTCCGTCTTGGGGATTTGGGACCCAGATTTCACACTCGATGGTGAGGGTGACGGAGCCTAGGGGCTGGTGATGTTGACGGATGAACACATCTGCGCGTGGGGGGGCGGGGGCGTGGGGGGGTGGGATAACACATCTGCGTGTTGGGTGTGTGGATAAACACATCCGTGTGCGGGTGTGCGTGAGGTGGGTGGGGTGGGTGGGTGGAGGTAAACACATCTGTGTGTGGGGGGGGTGGGGGGGTGGGGTGGGGTGGTGGTGGGGGGGGGGGGGGGGGGGGGTCAATCACCAATTGGGGGTCGCCTTCCTTTCACCAGTGGTCACTTTTGTTCAGCGACACGTCGCCATTCCGCTGCGGCATGGCGACGCAAGAATCTGGTCGGAAATTCACCCACGCGCTTCTCGCTTATCGCGGTTTGGGGGGCAGTGCTTCGCACTGGGGTAGCATTGAGTAGCATATCTTGTGTGTGTGTGTGTGTGGATAAACACATGTGTGTGAGTGTAAGTGTGTAGATAAACAATTCACCCAAGCCACCCCACCCAACTCACCCCCACCCCACCCAACCCACCCAAGCCACCCCATGCACTTACCCTTGAGTAGTCGGTGTCGTTGTGTGTCAAAGGGACCGCATGTAGAAGCTCCGAGATACGGCTGGCGCAAAAAAGCCCAAGGGCCCCAAATCCCTCCTATCCTTCTCCCCCAACCCAACTTACCCCCACCCAACTCCCCCGCCAAAAACCCAACCAAACCCCACCCAACCAAACAAATCACCACACCCAAAATCACCACCCACAATCAACTCACCCACTTACCCACACACCAACTCAACCCACTCAACCCACCCAACGCACCCCATGCACCCACCCTTGAGTAGTGGTGTGTCGATAGACAGCATGTAGACAGATCCGGGAGCGGCTGGAGAACCGAAGGGCCCCACCCATCCTATCCCTTCTTCCCCACCCCAAGTCAAACCCCACCCCCCACCCCACCCAAGGCACCCCATGCACCTACCTTTCAGCAGTGGTGTGTCAATAGACAGCATGTAGACAGCTCCCGGGATGCCGGCTGGAGCAAAGGCAGGGCCCCAATCCCATCCGAAGTCGCTAGCTGGCTTACGGATGAAGGGGTAGTGGAGGAAGGCACCGGGAGCTTGGTTGGTTGGTATTTCATAGGGGTACTGCTCGTACTGCTCTTTGGCCCACTCCACGGCGTTATGTACTACAATCTGTATGTTGTTGCTGGCATTGGCGACAAACACGCTGCTCACATCGACTACGTGCCTCCTGCGTGGGGGGGGTGTGGTGGTTGTGGGGGGGGGGGGGGGGGGAGGAGTGGGTTGGTATGGGTTTGGGGTTTGGGGTCGGGTTGGGCCGGGGGGGGATGTGTGGGAAGGGGAAGGGGGGGGGGGGAACACCACAATAGGTATGGTTGTTGCTGTGAATGCTGCGTTGGCGTTAAACAACACATTGCTCACATTGCTACGTGCCTCTGGCCATGGGGTGGTGTTGTGTCTTGTGGTTTGTGTGTGTGTGTGTGGGGGGGGGGGGGGGGGGGGGGGGGGGGGGATGCACCACATTTTGTCCGCTGGCATTGACATCAAACTTGAATTGGCTCAATCGGCTAAGTGACTCCCGGTGGGAGGGGGGGGGGGGGGGGTGGGGGGGGGGGGGGGGGGGGGGGGGGGGGGGGGGGGGGGGGGGGGGGGGGGTGTATGAGAAAGGGGGGGGGGGGGGGGGGTATTGGAAGGGTTGGGTTGGAAGGCGAGGGGGGGGGACCTGCGTTATGCACCACAATCGTTTTGTTGCGGCATGGCGCCAAACAAACGCTGCTCATCCCCATCAGCTCGTGCATCCGCCGGTATGGTGTGTTTTGTGTGTGGTGTGTGTGGTGGTGTGTTGTGGGGGGGGCGGGGGGGGGGGGGGGGGGGGGGGGTGGGGGGCGGAACCCTGCGTTATGCACCACATCTGTCTGTTTTGCTTGGCATTGTTGGCCGCCAAAACACGCTGCTCACAATCAGCTAACGTGCGATCCTACGTGGTGGTGGTGGTGTTGTGGTGGGGTGTGTGTGTGGGTGGGTGTGTGGGGGGGGGTGGGTGCAAGTGCCCTGGCTTATGCACCACAACTTTATGTTATTTCGCGTGGCAATTGGCGCCCACCCGCTGCTCACATCAGCTACGTGCATCCTACGTGTGTGGTGTGTGTGTGTGTGGGGGGGGGGGGGGGGGGGGGGGGGGTGGGGGTGGGGGTGGGGGTGGGGGGGGGGGGGGGGTGGTGGGGGGGGGTGGGTGGGGGGGGGGGGGGGGGTGGGGGGGGGGTTGTGGGGGGGGGGGGGGGGGGGGGGGGGGAGCCACCACAATCTGAATGCTGTTGCTGGCATTGCCGTCAAACACATTGCTCACACCGGTTGGTTGGGTTGGTTGGGTTGGTTGAGGTATCCATCTTACCTATGTGCGTCTTTCATACTCATCAGGAGCTGTTGGTTAATGAACAGGTCAGCCACTGTGTCCACCCCCTCCACACACATACACACACACACACGCACCACACACAACACACACTCTCACCTGTGTGCATTTTTGATACTCATCACCAGCTGTTGGTTGATGAATTTTGACTGGTACGTCCTTGAGATTTTTTCGATTTTCCAGTTTTTGAACAGAGTTCTCTGACTTAAAGACCCCCCCCCACCCCCCTCCCCCCCCTCCCCCATCCCCGCCCCCCCCCCACGAAGAGGAAGAACCAGCCCCCCCCCCCAACACACACACACACACACGAAACCCCCTACACACACGCCAACAACTCTCACCTGTGTGCGTTTTTCATCTCATCACCAGCTGTTGTTGAAGAACAGGTCAGGCCACAGTGGTCCACCCCCTCCCAGGAAGAGTAACAGAGTGGGGCAGGGGGCGGCTTGTTTTAGCCCCCCCCCCAAACGTCCACTGCATACGTCGTGTCCTCCATCACCTCGATTCTCAAGCTCGTTCTTCTGTGTGTTGGGGTGGTGGTGTGGTGTGTTGGGGGGTGGGGGGGGGTGTTTGTGGGGGGTGTTTGGTGGGTGGGTGGTGGGGGGTGTTGGTGGGTTGTTGTGGGTGGATGGTGGGTTGTGTGGGGGGTGTTGTTGGGTGTGGGTGGGTGGGTTGTGGGACGTGGGTGGGTGTGGGATTGTTGGTTGTGAGTGGGTTGGGTGGTGGTGTGGGAGTGGGTGGTTGTGGTGGGTGGTGGGAGTGGGTGGTGGGGGTGGGAGTGGGTGGTGGTGGTGTGGGGGGGTGTGGCGTGGGTGGGTGTGGTGTGCGTGTGGGCGTGGGTGTGTGTGGTTGGGTGTGGCTGGGTGTGGGTGGGTGTGGGCGTGGTTGGGTGGTTGGGTGGGTGGGCGGGGGCCGCTTGTTTTGCCCGTCCCCTGCCTCCGTCCCCGTGTCCTCCCTCCCCCCCCCGAATTCCGCTTGTTCCTTCTGTTTTGTGTTTGGGGTGGGCTGGGGTGGGTTGGTTGGCTGTGGTGGGTGGGTGGGTTGGGTGAAAGTGGGGAGCCGGTTTTCTCGGTCCACTCACCTCCCCCTCGCGCATCCGCTCTACTTCCCGTCTGTCCCTCGTCCCCGTCTATCGTCCTCTGCATAGGCCCTGGCCTTTCAGGCTGGCCCACCCCCGTGGCCCGTCTGTAGCCGTCCCCCTTGTTGTTTTTTTTTCGTTGTGCCGGACTTGCTCCCGCCGGTGGTCCGCCCCCCCAAACCCTCGGCTGAGGATTCTGCTCGAAACAAATAAACTAAATTAAATTATTAATTAAAATAAATTAAATTGATTAAATAAATAAAATAAAATTAGAAATTGTAAATTAAATTAAATTATTAATTATTAATTAAATTAGTATCTCATATTGTAATTATAAATTTAAACAAGTGACATCGAGGATTCAGCTCGGATTTATACTCCTAAAAAAAGGAGGCGCACTTAGGGTTATGTTGTACAGCCCCCAAAATATATCCTGTTTAGGCGATTGGCTCCATGGTTAAGTTCGTTAAAATCAGGCAGAAGGTGCGGGGTTCGAATCCCTGTGGGTGCGCTTTTAGTGGTTAAGCCGGAAGCGGAAGCTGCCACCGCAATGGGTAGCACTGTCCAGGTAAAAGGAGCAGCTCATGCTCTACCGCCGTAAACAGGGCTCCCTTAAGCCCCGCCCCACCAGGGTTATCATTACGCCCCACCAAATTAGCAAGGGGGGGGGGGGGGGGGGGGGGGGCAGCTTTCCATACATAGAAGTTTTTTGGCAGAGCCCCCTCTTCAAGGGGGCGGGAGCCCCCAGTGTTACCCCGTTGTCCGTCTGTGCGACCGACCAACCGACCGGAAAATTGAACCCTGACACGTCAGCTAATTTTCTCTTTACCAAATGGCTTCCGTTGCCAACACACTCCGCCAATTTTCCGCGTCGCATGCGACGCTGCATAGAACTTGTTCCACAAATTCTCTGTAACAACTTTTCCATTTTTTTTTACTTTCCTACAATTTCCTCTTGCACTTGAACTTGCACTTGAACTTGAACTTGGTTACATAGCTTCAGCCAGAAATTTGGCTGCTCGCCGTCTTCGGCAGTAAAAACAATTACCAGAAAATGTAAACTCGAACAAATCACTTTTTTTTTCTTTCATTTTTCATTTTGTTTTGTTTTTTAATAACTACAATTTCCTCAGGTTGTTAAGAGCTTCAAGGGAGCTTAATTGGGGGAATATTATTGGGGCAGTTTTTATGGTACGTAGGTAGGTAGGGGTAGGTAGGTGGTAGGTGGGTGGGGTAGGTGGTGGGTGGGGTAGGGGGTAGGTTTTTTCTCAGTTTCCTTACCAGTTTCCTTACACCATTTTGATACTTCAGTTTCCTTACCAGTTTCCTTACACCATTTTGATACTTCAGTTTCCTTACCAGTTTCCTTACACCTTTTTGATACTTCAGTTTCCTTACCAGTTTCCTTACACCTTTTTTATACTTCAGTTTCCTTACCAGTTTCCTTACACCATTTTGATACTTCAGTTTCCTTACCAGTTTCCTTACACCATTTTGATACTTCAGTTTCCTTACCAGTTTCCTTACACCATTTTGATACTTCAGTTTCCTTACCAGTTTCCTTACACCTTTTTGATACTTCAGTTTCCTTACCAGTTTCCTTACACCTTTTTGATACTTCAGTTTCCTTACCAGTTTCTAAAGCCCAGTTTCTTTACAAAATTTTGATTGCTCAGTTCCCTAGAACGGTTTCGGGAGCTCAGTTTCTGAAGCTCAGTTTACTTACATAATTTTGAGAGCTCACTTTCCTTTACCAGTTTCTAAAGCACAGTTACCTTATACCATTTTGATTGCCCGTTTTCCTTAAACGGTTTCGAGAGCTCAGTTTCTAAAGCACAGTTACCTTATACCATTTTGATTGCTCAGTTTCCTAAAACGGTTTCGAGAGCCCAGTTTCTAAAGCACAGTTTTCTGACATAATTTTGAGAGCTCAGTTTACTTACACAACCCACCCACCCACTCACACACGCATTTTACATCTGAATCTCACAACAGGTGGTGTCAAGTTTGCCCCTGATTTTATTCCTCGTTTCACCCTAGTCTTCACTGACCTCCTGGCCCCCCTGTCACCATCTCACGTTGTCCAAGATGGCGGTGTCAAGTTTGCCCCTAATTTTATTTCTCGTTTCACCCTAGTCTTCACTGACCTCCTGGCCCCCCTGCCCCCGTCTCACGTTGTCCAAGATGGCGGTGTCAAGTTTGCCCCTGATTTTATTCCTCGCTTCACCCCCGTCTTCACTGACCTCCTGGCCCCCCTGCCCCCCTGTCCCCGTCTCACGTTGTCAAACATGGTGGGTGTCCAAGTTTGCCCTGTTTTACCAGGTTGCCCCTAGTCGTCCTACCTCCTGGCCCCCCTGCCCCCTGTCCCCGTCTCACGTTGTCAAACATGGTGGTGTCAAGTTTGCCCCTGGTTTTATTCCTCGTTTCACCCCCGTCTTCACTGACCTCCTGTCCCCCCTGCCCCCCTGTCCCCGTCTCACGTTGTCAAAGATGGCGGTGTCAACAGACACCTTTTGTGTGCCTCTCCCAACTTGGTCTGGGGGGGTAAGTGTGTGGGGGGTGGGGGGGAGTTGTGTGTATGGTGGGTTGGGTGGGTGGGTGGGGTGGTGAGTGGTGGGGGTGGTGTGTGGGGTGTGGGGGTGGGTCGCGTGTCGAGTGTGTGGGGTGTGTGTGGGGCTGATGGTGGTGTAGGTGGGTATGGTGTGCCGTGGTGTGGTTTGTGTAGTTTGTGTGGTGGTGGGTATGATGTGTGTGGTGGTGGGGGGTGTTGTGGTGAGTGTGGTAGGTGGGTGGTGGTGGGGTGTGTGGGGTGGTGATGGTGTTGGTTGTGTGTGTGTGTGTGTGTTTGTGTGTGTGTGTGTGCGTGTGTGTGTGAGGTTGTGTGTGGTTTGTGTGGTCGTTTATGTGGTGGTGGAGGGTGTGGTAGGTGTGGTGGTGGTGGGTGTGGTAGTGTTTTGTGAGGTGGGTGTGGTGGTGGTGGGTTTGGTAGGTGTGGTGGTGATGGTGGTGATGTGGTATCCTCCATCACCCATCCAGTCTCAAGCTCGTTCATTGTGTAATTGTTATCGTCACCTGGACAGGGGGTTTCCGATGATTCCTGCCTGCTCCAAGGTTTCCATCACGTAGCCTGGCACTCGAGTTGGTAAGGAAATGCTTCCGTTGCTATTAGACACCCGCCACTGCACTTCGTCAGCACCAGTCTCTGCATCTCCATCTCCACCATCAGATAATTGCTTGATCCAGGTTTGGCAAGCTAGGGGGGATTTAGGGCAAGAGGCTGCCATTGCGCAGAGCGCAGAGAGAAGAATGATGGGTAACCCTCGCATTTTGCGAGATAGCATTGGAAGCAGTGCAAAATAGTACAAGAGAAATATGTCGCGCGGGAGGAGAGAGTGTCAAGAAACGATCTGCGATCTGCACCCAGAGTTGCGAGAAACTCAGCAGGCGCAGCTCGGCCTTGGCATCAGCCGCGCATCAGATATTTCAGGCTCTTGCGTCATTTGGGAAGCGGTAACCGGGGCGCTCGACAGGAGTTTCAACGGAAGCATTTAACAGACCTCGGCACTGGCTAATGACAGCCGATGACAGCCAAGTCAGCCAGCCAATGACAGCCTGTCAGCTGATGACAGCCAAGCCAGGCAGCCAATGACAGCCTGTCAGCCGATGACAGTCAAGTCAGCCAAATCAGCCAGCTAATGACAGCCTGTCAGCCGATGACAGCCAAGTCAGCCAGCCGATGACAGCCAACTCAGCCAAGTCAGCCAAGTCAGCCAGCCAATGTCAGCCTGTCAGCCGATGACAGCCAAGTCAGCCAGCCAATTACAGCTTGTCAGCCGATGACAGCCAAGTCAGCCAAGTCAGCCAGCTAATGACAGCCTACCAGCCGATGACAACCAAGTCAGCCAGCCAATGGCAGCCAAGTCAGTCAGCTAATGACAGCCTGTCAGCCGATGACAGCCAATTACAGCTTGTCAGCCGATGACAGCCAAGTCAGCCAGCCAATGACAGCCAAGTCAGCTAGCCAATGACAGCCCGTCAGCCGATGACAGCCAAGTCAGCCAGCCAATGACAGCCGATTACAACCTCGTCAGGGAAAGGCGCTTTTCACGTCTCCATTGAATATGACAAGGGAATAAGACACTCCTATAATTTGATGCGGACTAGACACTCAATTCCCGGTGTGTATTAGGGTCCCCAAGGTTTAAGCCCCTTATGTGTATCTCATGTTAGAATGGATTCATACGGGTTTTGTTGCTAGTAGGACGCAGCCTAAGGGCTTGATTGAGTCTCAGGACGCAACATACCGAATTGGGTGCGTCCTAGGACGCAACCTACCGAATCAGGGTCCGTCCCCGGACGCAACGCCTGGGGTCCGTTTGAAGTACCCAGGTGAGGATGGATTCATCACAATGGGTGTGGTTTGCAGTTGGGCCCTTTTATAAGTACGGTAATTCAATGATCTGGTGCATGGCCATCCTTTTGCTAGCTGCTCCTTGTATTCCCAGTCCTCAAATTTGATGTAAATAGGCTATTTACATTCCACACACAAATTTAGTCTGAAAGTTAAAACACAACAGTGAACATACGGTACGAAGTTCAAAGCTATGTTTGGGTATCCATGTGGAATATTGGGGGAATTCCTGGAGTGCATGAGGTAGAGCTGCTAAGTGTTCACCATGACCCCATGGGCAAAACACTTGCAAATACATGTGGGGCTGTCAACCTTTGTATCGTACAATATTGATTATATTGTGTATCGAACGATATATTGAACTGACATTGTACGATATTTCTGTGTTTAAGGTAAAATATATCGCGTTCCCTTTTTTATACGACATATCACGAGATTATCCTACTTATATATATTGAGTTTGATAGTATATGCCTCTATTTAGCAGCTAAAGATTAATAAGTCAGCTTAGGTTAGGTTAGGTTTTCATATAATGTAATAAGTAAATAAGACTATGAAGCCTTAAAAAAGGACAAATTGACAATTAGAAAACACCGAATTCGAGGATTCGAGGAAGAAAGCATATGTTATCGTGTCTGTATCATCTTCAGGATTGGTAAATTGGTTCATTTATCGATATATATACACTATGCTGATTATGTGACTAAGTGAGGATGTCTGCAAGACCTCGACGGAAGTTGTCGAGTGGGCTTGTCTTGGGTCAACACTGGCCTGCCTATGACAGTGTAATGTAGTGTATGTATGTTACAGTCCAGAGGTAGGCCAAATAAGCTAAAGGGACTTGCCCAACCGTATAGGAAGGGCTTAAAAAGAAAAACACTGGTGAAATGAACCCCAAACAATCGTTCAACCGACAGGGGCCCCGGGAAAGTAATGTTATGTAACAAGGTTGCTAAAGCCAGTTTGAAAATGTGTTCAACATTTGCAGCGCCCTTTCTAACTGTGAGCGTCTCTTGTTTCAGTTGTTCGGGCCCTTGTCGTATTTGCTACCCACGTCCTTCGTCCAGGCCCCCCTATTTTGGCGGTTCTACACTATCTATGTTATAGTCTAGGGGAGACCCCCCCACACACACATACACCCACACCCACACACAAACCCCACCCGCCCTGCGAGGGAGCCCACCTGGAGGCATAAGCAATAACGAAGTGTAATCTATCTACAATGGATGGTAAGTGCAACAACTCTGGCGCAACCTGGATAGTGGGTAGTGTCGGTGTAGTATCGTCACCGTAGTAGTGTGACCGAACGAACCCCGCGTGCCCACGCCAACGTTCGCGTACGCCGGTTCAACGTCGAGGAATCCGACCTGTACCACTCGCGCCCCCCTCCTCAACTGCCCCACCTGCACTCTCCCGCCATTCTCAATCGTTGCTAACCACACTCTCCCGCGATTCTCAATCATTGCAAATACACGAACACGCAAGTTCGGAGCCTCGACCCCGTCCTCCTGCCCACCTTTAGCGAGCTCGCATGTAACTGAATCTAGCAAGCTAAGCAAAGGACTCCCCAACGGAATCGCCCATCTCCCTACCCAACAACGAAACTCAATCCCAACCTGCTCGAATATGAATTATCTCGCTCCTTAGAGATACCCAGCATCTCTCTTACCACCAAGTGGTACAGCTATTTTTATCAAGGAGCACACACTAAGGATTGCCATGCGCCCATCATCCATGTTGACTCTCAGACAACTTACATGCGAGAAGGATTGAGTGTGTGCTATACTGTGCCGCACTGTGATACACTATGGCGGTGTTACTGAGGAGCTTTTAGATTGTGCTACACTGACGAGGTGCTACACTGTGCTGCACGAAGGCCTTGTTACTGAGGAGCTTTTAAACTGTGCTACATTGACGAGGTGCTACACTGTGCTGCACTAAGGCGGTGCTACTGAGGAGCTTTTAGATTGTGCTACACTGACGAGGTGCTACACAGTGCTGCACTGAGGCCTTGTTACTGAGGAGCTTTTAAACTGTGCTACACTGACGAGGTGCTACACTGTGCTGCACTAAGGCGGTGCTACACTGGGGAGGTGCTACACTATAAAACACCAAGGACGTCTAACTAAAGAGATTTTACTAAGAGGACGTCTTACTGAAGAGCTTTTACTAAGAGGACGTCTTACTAAAGAGCTTTTGTGGCCAGGACGTCTAAGTGCTTTTACTAAGCTTTTACCTAAGAGGACATCTTACTAAAGAGCTTTTACAAAGAGGACATTGTAATAAAGAGCTTTTATTGAGGACGTCGTACTCAAGAGCTTTTACACGGTCCTACACTGAACAGGAGCATGCAATTCAGTGCTAGAGCGCCATTGCCCGAGGACTCCCTAGATGGGCAGGCTATTGCCCTAGGGAGGTCCTGGGCGCTTGAGGCAAGCTCTCTGCTAAGCAGGCCTAAGGACTGTGCTGCTGAGGTGGGTCTCACACCACACCACACCACACCACACCACACCACACCACACCACACCACACCACACCACACCGCATCACATCCTAGGCAGGTCATGGGTGCTTGAGGCAAGCTCTCTGCTTAGCAGGCCTAAGGACTGTACTGCTGAGGTTGGTCTCACATCACACCACACCACACCACACCACACCGCATCACATCCTAGGCAGGTCATGGGTGCTTGAGGCAAGCTCTCTGCTAAGCAGGCCTAAGGAATGTGCTGCTCAGGTGGGGCTCACACTACACCACACCACATCCAACCACTATTCAACCACCATTCAACCACCACCACACAGGCCATCGCTCTAGGTGAATCCTACCACTATTCAACCACCATTCAACCACCACCACACAGGTCATCGCTCTAGGTGAATCCTACCACTATTCAACCACCATTCAACCACCACCACACAGGTCATCGCCCTAGGCGAATCCAAGCTGGTGGTAGCGATGGACGCATGGATAGAGTGGGCCAAGCCTTGGGCCTCAGGGCCTAAGGAGGGATGCCCCCTCTCCTCCGAGGGCTGGAACCAGATGCTAGACACAGGAGCATTTGCCCTCACGGCTGATGTGTTGAATAGGTTCAGGATCCGGAGTCTCCCCAGAGTGGTCCCAGACTTCAAAGACCACTCCAAGGGGCGGGGCACACGAGGGGGGGGGGGCACGTCCAAGGAGAGGGGTCCTGCTCCTGAGGGGGGCCCAGCGCCTGAAGAGGAGAGGGGGGGCTTGCCCAGTGAGGGGGGCCCAGAGCCTGGAGTGGAAGGGGGGGCCTTGCCCATTGAGGGGGGCCCTGCACCTGGAGATGATGCTGCTGCTTCAGAGGACTCCTTGGGGAGCAGTGAGATACGTGGAGTGGTTTTCGAGCCAGGAGTTGTGGTTGTGTCCGCAGTCCACAGCAGGTGCATCCAGGCTGTCAGTCTCATGGTTACGGCTGCGCATGGGGGGGCTGCGCCTGAAGAAGGGGGCGTGAGGCGAAGGCTCCTGGAGCAGGTCGTGGACCAGGTTTGCAACGGCTACCTGCTGATGATGGCTGATCTGGTTTCCGACTTGGTCCCTGCGCTACACCAAGAGCCATGCATCCTCTTGGATCAGGTAAGGAATTGCAACTACTGAACCTTGGGCTACTAGCCACAAGCTACTAGCAACGGCTACCTGCTGATGATGGCTGATCTGGTGTCTGACTTGGTCCCTGCGCTACACCAAGAGCCATGCATCCTCTAGGACCAGGTAAGGAAGTGCAACTACTGAACCTTGGGCTACTAGCTACTAGCTACTAGCTACTAGCTACTGACCCTTGTGCTACTAGCTACTAGCTACTAGCTACTAGCTACTAGCTACTAGCTACTGACCCTTGTGCTACAAGCTACTAGCTACTAGCTACTGACTCATGCATCCTCTTGGACCAGGTAAGGAAGTGCAACTACTGAAAATTGTGCTACTAGCAACTAGCTACTAGCTACTAGCTACTGACTCATGCATCCTCATGGACCAGGTATGGATGTGCAACTACTGTCCCTTGTTGCTACTAGCTACTAGCTACTAGCTACTAGCTACTAGCTACTAGCTACAGACTCATGCATCCTCATGGACCAGATTAGGAAGTACAACTACTGACCCTTGTGCTACTAGCTACTAGCTACTAGCTACTGAACCTTGTGCTACTAGCTACTAGCTACTGACTCTTGTGCTATTAGCTACTAGCTATTAGCTACTGACTCATGCATCCTCTTGGACCAGGTAAGGAAGTGCAACTACTGTCCCTTGTTGGTCGGCCTAAAGGCAGCCAGACCTATGCATCAACACCACAATACGGTTATCGAAATCGACGGTATTCGTTGAAACCACCAGTCGAAACCACAATTCGCTGGTAGGAAAATGATAGGTTTGGCGAAACCACCGGAAATTGCAGAAATAACCGGTCAAAAGCTCGCAATGTATAACGACATTACCGACCATGACCAAACTTCCCTGCTGCTCTCAGTACCACCACCCCCCCCCCCGCCCCCCCCGTCCCGTGACCCGGTTGACTAGTTGGCGCCCCCCCCCCCCCCCCCCTCCCCGTACCCGGGACCCAGTTGAGTAGTTGCGCGCCCCCGCCCCCCCCCCGCCCCCCCCCCCCGTACCCGGGACCCGGTTGACTAGTGCCCCCCCCCCCCCCCCCCGTACCCGTACCCGGCTTGACTAGTGCCCCACCCTCCCCCCCCACCCCGTACCACGACCGTCCGTTTGACACTAGTGCCCCCCCCCACTCCCCCCCGCCCCCCCCCCCCCCCCCCCTACCTGTGACCCGCGTTGACTATGCCCCCCCCCCCCCCCGTCCCGGACCCCAACCCCCGGTTACTAGTGCGCCCCCCCCCCCCCCCCCCCCCCCCCCCCCTCCTACCCGGGACCCCGGTTTGTCTATGCCCCCACCCACCCACCCACCCACCCGTACCCGGGACCCAGTTGACTAGTGGCCCCCCCCCCCCCCCACCCCCACCCCCCCCCCCCGTACCCGGACCCGTTTACTAGATGTCGCGCCCCCCTCCCACCCCGTAACCGGACCACGTTGACTAGTTGGTGCCCTGCCCCCCCCCCCCTCCCCACCCACCCGTACCCGGACCCGGTTGACTATGTCCGTCCCCCCCCCCCCCCCCCCCCCCCCCCCCCCCCCGTACCCGGGACCCCCGGTTGTACTAGTGGCGGCCAGTACCAATTTATACACCCCCGCCTGCCATCGCCGTTCATAACTTTTTCCCTCCGCCAACGTTCACTCATGAGTGGCATCCCAACTCAGCTCCCCATCATCATCTCCTGGGGTGAAAGTCCTTTCACAACAAAAAAAAAAAAATCGCTACCTGTGTATTCCGCCCCCCCACAGCCATATTTGAACTGAATGCATACAATAGCTCACGGCCCGTTACTACAACCTAATAGTTCCGACTCACCCAGTTCGACGCACGAGCCCTAGGGCCGACCTCCAGGGGACCCACCAGGGAACCCTACTATTTCTACTGCTACTAGCTCCTAGCTACTGACCCTTGTGCCACTAGCTACTAGCTACTGACTCTTGCATCCTCATGACCAGGTTAGGAAGTCCACTACTTACCCTTGTGCTACTAGCTACTAGCTACTGAATCTTGTGCTACTAGCTACTAGCTACTGACTCTTGTGCTACTAGTTACTAGCTACTAGCTACTGACTAATGCATCCTCATGGACCAGGTAAGAAAGTGCAACTACACGACCCTGTGCTACTAGCTACTATCTACTAGCTATTGACTCTTGTGCTACTGGCTACTAGCTACTGCTACTCTGACTCATGCATCCTCATGACCAGGTAAGGAAGTGGCTGGCTACTAAGCTGGCAGGAAGCTGCCATGAGTAGCATTCCAATGTAGCTGCAAGCATGGGGTTCAACTAATATATGGTGCAACTAAAAACCCTAAACCCTAAACCCTAAAACCCTGGCGCATCCCATGATCATGATGCTAATGGCTATTGGGCCACCAACCACCAACCACCAACCACCAGCCATGGACCAGGCGTATCCCATGATCATGCTGCTAATGGCCACCAATCACCAACCACCAACCACCAATTACTAGCCACCAACCATGACACCAACCACCAACCACTAACCACCAACCACCAACCACCAACCACCAACCACCACCCACCAACCATGGACCAGGATCATCCCATGATCATGCTGCTAATAGCTATTTGGGCATCAACCACCAACCACCAACCACCACCATGACCAGGATCATGCCATGGTCATGCTGCTAGGGCACTCCTCACCCTTCACACCTCACACCCTACTCCTACACCTGAAACCATTATCCTTTTGGCGGGAGCACCAACCATGGTTATGCTGCTCGGGATACTCCGCACCAAACCCTACATCCTACACCGTAACATTCCTACACCTGAAACCATTATTCTTTGGGGGAGCATCCTATGGTCATGCTGCTAGGGCTAACCTCACCAAACCTACACCTACACCCTCCCCTGCAACACCACACCCTAACCAATTATCCATCACAGGAGCATCCTGGTTCATGCTGCAGGATACTCTGCACCAAAACCCAAAACCCTACACCCTACATTCTACCCCTGCACCTGCAACCTTCAACCCAAAAACCAATTATCCTTTGCAGGATCATCCCTAGGGTCGTGCTGCTAGGGCTAACCTCATAAAACCCACACCATACACCCTGCACCCTACACCCTACACCTACAACCCTACACACCTACACCCTCAAACCTGCACCCTGCACCCTACATCTGGAACCAAAAATCCTTCACAGGATCATCCATTTCCATGCTGCTTGAGTACCTCATCAAAACCCTACAACCCCTACATAACACACTGCACCCTACAACCAACCTACAACCCTCACCCATTACACCCACCTACACCCTACAACCCTAACAACAGCACCCTACAACAACCCTACACCCTACACCCTACACCCTACACCCTACACCATTAACCCTACAACCCTACAACCTACCCCCCTACACCCCTACAAACACAAACCACCTACACCCTCACACACGATACCCTACACCCTCCACCCTACACCAACCCTACGCCCTACAACCCACACCCTAACACACTGCACCCTGCACCCTAAAACCATTATCCTTCGCAGGAGCATCCTATGGTCATGCTGCTAGGGCTAACCTCACCCAAACCTACAACCCTACACCCACAACCTACCCCTAAACACGCCTGCAACCTAAACGCAATTATCCTTTGCAGGAGCATCCTATGGTCATGCTGCAGGGGCTAACCCACAACCTCACCAAAAACCTACCACCCTACACCCTACAACACCCTACACCCTACACCCGACACCCTACTCCTACACCCTACACCCATACACCCTACCCCTACCCCTACACCTACACCCTACACCCTGCACCCTGCACCCTAAACCAATTATCCTTCGCAGGAGCATCCTATGGTCATGCTGCTAGGGCTAACCTCACCAAAACCTACACACAACCTACCAACACAACCGAACACACCCTGCACCCTACACCCTACACCCTACACCCTACACCCTACACACACCACCTGCACCCTACTTCAGGAACAATAATCCTTCACAAGATCATCCTCTGGTCATGCTGCTTGGGCTAACCTCATCAAAACCCTACACCCTACACCCTGCACCCCCTCACCCTACACCTACACCCTACAACCCTAGCACCACACCTACACCCCCCACCCCTAACCACCCAAACCCTGCAACACTACACCGCACACAACCCTACACCCTACACCTACACCCTACAACCCCTACACCCTGCACCTACACTACACCCTAAACCCTACACCCTACACCTACCCTACAACCCTACACCCCTCGCCCACAACACCTACAACCCAACCACCCTACACCCTGCAACCCTACAACCCTATAACCCTACATCCTACACCCTACACTACCCCTACCACCCTACACACACACACCCTGCACCCTGCACCTAACCATTATCCTTCGCAGAGCATCCTATGTGTCATGCTGCTAGGGCTACCTCACCCAAAACCCTAACCCACCACACCCACACCCCTCACAAACCCTACCCACAACACTGCACCCTAAACCATCATCCTTTGCAGGAGCATCCTATGGTCATGCTGCTAGGGGCTAACCTCACCAAAAACCTACACCCTACACACCCAACCCCCCTACAACCCTACATACCCTACCCCTACACAACCCTACAACCCTCAAAACCCTACGGCACCTAAACAACCCTACCCCTACAAAATCCCCTCTCGCACCCTAAACCAATCATCCTCCAGAGTGCACCTATGGTCGCCGCTAGGGCTAAACTAATCAACCAAAAACCACCCTACACACACAACACTACAAAACCTACAACCCTGCACCCTACACCCTACACCCTACCACAACACCCCTACAACTGCCCTACACACCAAACCAGCTCCCCTACATCAGGACCTATAATCCTCACAGATCATCCTATGGTCATGCTGCTTGGGGCTAACCCATACAAACCCTCACCCTACAAACAACACACCCTACACCCTACACCCTACCTACACCCATACACACAAACCCTGCACCCTACACCCACACCCTACCCTACACCCTTAACACACTACCACTAACAACAACCACCACACACCTACCCTAAACACACACCCTACAACACTCACCACTGCACCCACACACACCCTACCACCCTAACAACCCTACCACCCACACCCTACGTCCCCCTACACAGCACCTACACCAAACCTACGCAACCCTACACCTAACCTACACCCTACACCCTACGCCTACACTCTACAACCCTACACCTGCACCTCACCTAAACCAATTATCCTTCGCACGAGCATTCTATGGTCATGCTGCTAGGGCTAAACCTCACAACCCTAACCCTACACACTCAAAACCCTACAACACTAACACCCTACACCCACACACCCTACACCTACACAACACGTACAACCCTAACACACCTACACCCTACACCCTACACCCGACCCCTACAAAACCCTACGCCCTACACCCTACCACCTGCACCCTTACAACCTATAACCCCCTACACACCTACACAAAACTACAGACCCTACAACAACACCCTACACACTACCCCTCACAACCCTACAATCACCAAACCTGCACCCTACACCCCTACCCCACACTCCACACCCTACACACGACACACCCTACAACCCTACCCCTACACCCGACATGCACCGCTACCACCTACACCCTAACCCTACACCCTACAAACCCCTACACCCTACGCTCTACACCCTACACCCTGCACCCTGCACCCTAAACCAAATTATCTTTTGCAGGAGCATCCATGTCACTGCTGCTAGGGCTAACCTCACCAAACCCTACGCCCTACACCCTACATCCTACACACTACACACCTAAACCATATCCTTCGCAGGAGCATCCTATGGATGCTGCTAGAGACTACTCCGCACCCTAGATGGATATGACAGGAAAGGGGATGTGCAAGGGTGGCCCCGCGGTTGAACCTCAGGGAGAATGCCAACAGTCTCATGCGCTCGTGCGGTTCTTGAGGTAAGGTTTAGGGGTGAGCAGAGATGGCGAGGGTGGCCCGTGGTGAACCTCAGGAGAATGCAACAGTCTCATGCGTGCCCTCTGTTCGCGACAAATTATACACCCATCGCCTGCCATCGCCGTTCATAACTTTTTTCTCCTCGCGCAAAACGTTCACTCATGAGTGGCATCCCAACTCAGCACCCATCATCATCTCCTGGGGTGAAAGTCCTTTCACAACTAAAAAAAAAAAAAAATCGCTACCTGTGTATTCCGCCCCCCCACAGCCATATTTGAACTGAATGCATACAATAGCTCACGGCCCCGTTACTACAACCTAATAGTCCGACTCACCCAGTTCGACGCACGAGCCCTAGGGCCGACCTCCAGGGGACCCACCAGGGAACCCTACTATTTCTACTGGCTACTAGCTACTAGCTACTGACCCTTGTGCCACTAGCTACTAGCTACTGACTCTTGCATCCTCATGGACCAGGTTAGGAAGTACAACTACTTACCCTTGTGCTACTAGCTACTAGCTACTGAATCTTGTGCTACTAGCTACTAGCTACTGACTCTTGTGCTACTAGTTACTAGCTACTAGCTACTGACTAATGCATCCTCATGGACCAGGTAAGAAAGTGCAACTACTGACCCTTGTGCTACTAGCTACTAGCTACTAGCTATTGACTCTTGTGCTACTGGCTACTAGCTACTAGCTACTGACTCATGCATCCTCATGGACCAGGTAAGGAAGTGGCTGGCTACTAAAGCTGGCAGGAAGCTGCCATGAGTAGCATTCCAATGTAGCTGCAAGCATGGGGTTCAACTAATATATGGTTGCAACTAAAAACCCTAAACCCTAAACCCTAAAACCCTGGCGCATCCCATGATCATGATGCTAATGGCTATTGGGCCACCAACCACCAACCACCAACCACCAGCCATGGACCAGGCGTATCCCATGATCATGCTGCTAATGGCCACCAATCACCAACCACCAACCACCAATTACTAGCCACCAACCATGAACCACCAACCACCAACCACTAACCACCAACCACCAACCACCAACCACCAACCACCACCCACCAACCATGGACCAGGATCATCCCATGATCATGCTGCTAATAGCTATTTGGGCATCAACCACCAACCACCAACCACCAACCATGGACCAGGATCATGCCATGGTCATGCTGCTAGGGGCACTCCTCACCCTTCACCCTACACCCTACATCCTACACCTGAAACCAATTATCCTTTGCGGGAGCACCCCATGGTTATGCTGCTCGGGGATACTCCGCACCAAAACCCTACATCCTACACCGTACATCCTACACCTGAAACCAATTATTCTTTGGGGGAGCATCCTATGGTCATGCTGCTAGGGCTAACCTCACCAAAACCCTACACCCTACACCCTGCACCCTACACCCTAAACCAATTATCCTTCACAGGAGCATCCTATGGTCATGCTGCTAGGGATACTCTGCACCAAAACCCAAAACCCTACACCCTACATTCTACACCCTGCACCCTGCACCTTACACCAAAAACCAATTATCCTTTGCAGGATCATCCTATGGTCGTGCTGCTAGGGCTAACCTCATAAAAACCCCACACCATACACCCTGCACCCTACACCCTACACCCTACACCCTACACCCTACACCCTGCACCCTGCACCCTACATCTGGAACCAAAAATCCTTCACAGGATCATCCTATGGTCATGCTGCTTGAGTAACCTCATCAAAACCCTACACCCTACACCCTGCACCCTACACCCTCCACCCTACACCCTGCACCCTACACCCTACACCCACACCTACACCCTACACCCTACCCACCCTACACCCTAACCCTACACACCCTACACCTTGCACCCTACACACCTACCACACACACCCCTACACCTACACCCTACACCCTGCACCTAAACCCCATACCACCCTACACCCTACACCCTTACACCCTACACCCTACACCGACACCTACACCCACACCTACCTGCCCCTGACCTAAACAATTATTTCGCAGGAGCATCCTATGGTCATGCTGCTGGGTCACCTCACCCACAACCCTACACCCTACACCCTACACCCTACACCCTACACCCTGCACCCTAAACCAATTATCCTTTGCAGGAGCATCCTATGGTCATGCTGCTAGGGCTAACCTCACCAAAAACCTACACCTACCCCTACACCCTACACCCTACACCCTACACCCTACATCCTACACCCTACACCCTACACCCTACGCCCTACACCCTACACCCTACACCCTACACCCTGCACCCTAAACCAATTATCCTTCGCAGGAGCATCCTATGGTCATGCTGCTAGGGCTAACCTCACCAAAAACCTACACACTACACACTACACCCTGCACCCTACACCCTACACCCTACACCCTACACCCTACACTGCCACCCTATTCAGGAACCCATATCCTTCACAAGATCTCCTATGGTAGCTGCTTGGTAACCTCACAAAACTACACCCTACACCCGCACCCTACACCCTACACCTACACACTACACCCTGCACCTACACCTTAACCCCGACACCCTACACCTACACCCACAAAACCTGCAACCCTCACCCTACACCTACACATACACCTACACCCTGCACCCTACACCCTACACCTACACCCTACACCCTACACCCTACACCCTGCACCCTACACCTATACCCTACATCCTACACCCTACAACCCTACGCCCACACCCTACACCTGCACCCTGCACCCTAAACCAATATATCCTTCGCAGGAGCATCCTAGTGGATCTGCGTAGGGCTAACCTCACCCAAACCCACACACACCCTACAACCCAACACCCTAACCACCCGCACCCTGAAACCAATCATCCTGCAGGAGCAACCTATGGTCATGCGCTGGAACCCACCAAAACCACACCCTACACCCACACCCACACCCTACACCAACCCTACACCACACCTCACGCCCTACACCTCCTACACCCTACACCTGCACCCTAAACCAATCATCCTTCGCAGGAGCATCCTATGGTCATGCGCTAGGGCTACCTCACCAAAAAACTACCACACACTACACACACCCCTGCACCGCACCCTACACCCTACACCCTACACCCTACACCCTGCACCCTACATCAGGAACCAATAATCCTTCACAAGATCATCCTATGGTCATGCTGCTTGGGCTAACCTCATCAAAACCCTACACCCTACACCCTACACCCTACACCCTACACCCTACACCGTACACCCTGCACCCTACATTTACACACCCTACACCTACAACCTACACCCTACACCCACAACCCTGCACCCTCACCCTACACCTACACCCTACCCCTACACCCTACACCCTACACCCTACACCCTACACCCTGCACCCTACACCCTATACCCTACACCCTACACCCTACGCCCTACACCCTACAACCTGCAGCCTGCACCCTAAACCAATTATCCTTCGCACGAGCATTCTATGGTCATGCTGCTAGGGCTAACCTCACCCAAACCCTACAACCCTACACACCCACCCTACACACCACCCTACACACACCCTACACTACCTACACCTACCGCCCTAACCCTACCCTCACCCTACAACCGCACCCTACACCTATAACCTACACCCTACCACCCTACACCCTACACACCCTACACCCTACACCTGCACCCCAACACCCTACACCCTACACCCTACACCCTACACCCTACACCCTACGCCCTACACCCTACACCCTGCACCCTACACCCTATACCCTACACCCTACACCCTACACCCTACGCTCTACACCCTACACCCTGCACCCTGCACCCTAAACCAATTATCTTTTGCAGGAGCATCCCATGGTCATGCTGCTAGGGCTAACCTCACCAAAACCCTACGCCCTACACCCTACATCCTACACACTACACCCTAAACCAATTATCCTTCGCAGGAGCATCCTATGGTCATGCTGCTAGAGATACTCCGCACCCTGATGGATATGACAGGAGAGGGGATGGCAAGGGTGGCCCCGCGGTTGAACCTCAGGGAATATGCCAACAGTCTCATGCCGCTCCGTGCGGTTCTTGCAGGTAAGGTTTAGGGGTGTAGCAAAAAAGAGATGGCGAGGGTGGCCCAGTGGTCGAACCTCAGGGAGAATGCCAACAGTCTCATGCGGCTCTGTGCGCGGTTCTTGAAGGTAGGTTAGGGGGGGTGTAGCGCGAGGAGATGGCGAGAGAGTGCCCCGCGGTTGAACCTCAGGGAGAATGCAACAGTCTCATGCGGCTCTGTGCGCGGTTCTTGAAGGTAGGGTTAGGGGTGTAGCGCGAGGAGATGGCGAGGGTGGCCCCGCGGTTGAACCTCAGGGAGAATGCCAAGTTCATGCGGCTCTGTGCGCGTTCTTGAGGTAGGGTAGGGGTGTAGCGCTGAGAGAGAGGGCGAGGGTGGCCCCGCGGGTTGAACCTCAGGGAGAATGCAACAGTCTCATGCGCTCTGTGCGCGGTTTGAAGGTAGGTTTAGGGGGTGGTGTAGCGCAGAGGAGATGGCGAGGGTGGCCCCGCGGTTGAACCTCAGGGAGAATGCCAACAGTCTCATGGGCTCTGTGGCGGTTCTTGAAGGTAGGGTATAGGGGTGTAGCGTGAGGAGATGGCGAGGGTGGCCCCGCGTTGAACTCAGGGAGAATGCAACAGTCTCATGCGGCTCTGTGCGCGGTTCTTGAAGTGGGTATAGGGGTGTAGGCTGAGAGAGGGCGGAGGGTGGCCCCGCGGTTGAACTCAGGGGAATGCCAACAGTCTCATGCGGCTGTGTGCGTCCTTGAGGTAGGTTTAGGGTGTGCAGCGTGAGGAGATGGCGAGGGTGGCCCCGCGGTTGAACCTCAGGGAGAATGCCAACAGTCTCATGCGGCTCTGTGCGGTTCTTGAAGGTAGGGTTTAGGGGTGTAGTGCTGAGGAGATGGCGAGGTGGCCCCGCAGTTGAACCTCAGGGAGAATGCCAACTCTCATGGCTCTGTGGCGGTCTTGAAGTAGGGTATAAGGGTGTAGCGCTGAGAGAGGGGGGGTGGCCCCGCGGTGAACCTCAGGGAGAATGCCAACAGTCTCATGCGGCTCTGTGCGCGGTTCTTGAAGGTAGGGTTTAGGGGTGTAGCGCAGAGGAGATGGCGAGGGTGGCCCCGGGTTGAACTCAGGGAGAATTCCAACAGTCTCATCGGCTCTGTGCGCGGTTCTTGAAGGTAGGGTTTAGGGGTGTAGCGCTAGGAGATGGCGGGGTGGCCCCGCGGTTGAACCTCAGGGAGAATGCCAACAGTCTCATGCGGCTCTGTGGCGGTTCTTGAAGGTAGGGTTTAGGGGTGTAGTGCTGAGAGATGTGCGAGGGTGGCCCCCGTGGTTGAACCTCAGGGAGAATGCAACAAAGTCTCATGCTCCTCTGTGCGCGGTTCTTGAAGGTAGGGTATAGGGGTGTAGCGTGAGGAGATGGCGAGGGTGGCCCCGCGTTGAACCTCAGGAGAATGCCAACAGTCTCATGCGGCTCTGTGTGTGGTTCTTGAAGGTAGGGTTTAGGGTGTAGTGCTGAGGAGATGGCGAGGGTGGCCCCGCGGTTGAACCTCAGGGAGAATGCCAACAGTCTCATGCGGCTCTTTGTGCGTTCTTGAAGGTAGGGTTTAGGGTGTGCAGCGCTGAGGGATGGCGAGGGTGGCCCCGCGGTTGAACCTCAGGGAGAATGCCAAGTCTCATGCCTCTGTGCGCGGTTCTTGAAGGTAGGGTTAGGGGTGTAGCGCTGAGGAGATGGCGAGGGTGGCCCCGGGTTGAACCTCAGGGAGAATGCCAACAGTCTCATGCGGCTTGTGTGCGGTTCTTGAAGGTAGGGTTTAGGGGTTGTAGGCTGAGGAGATGGCGAGGGTGGCCCGCGGTTGAACCTCAGGGAGAATGCCAACAGTCTCATGCGGCTCTTGGTGCGTTCTTGAAGGTAGGGTTTAGGGGTTGGCGCTGAGGAGATGGCGAGGGTGGCCCGCGTGTTGAACCTCAGGGAGAATGCCAACGTCTCATGCGGCTCTGTGCGCGGTTCTTTGAAGTAGGTTTATGGGGTGTAGCGCTGAGGAGATGGCGAGGTGGCCCCGCGTTGAACCTCAGGGAGAATGCCAACGTCTATGCGGCTCTGTGCGCGGTTCTTGAAGGTAGGGTTTAAGGGGTGTAGCGCTGAGGAAGGGCGAGGGTGGCCCGCGGTTGAACCTCAGGGAGAATGCCAACAGTCTCATGCGGCTCTGTGCGCGGTTCTTGAAGGTAGGGTTTAGGGGTGTAGCGCTGAGGAGATGGCGAGGGTGGCCCCGCGGTTGAACCTCAGGGAGAATGCCAACAGTCTCATGCGGCTTGTGGCGGTCTTGAAGGTAGGGTTTAGGGGTGGAGCGCTGAGGAGATGGCGAGGGTGGCCCCGCGGTTGAACCTCAGGGAGAATGCCAACAGTCTCATGCGGCTCTGTGCGCGGTTCTTGAAGGTAGGGTTTAGGGGTGTAGCGCAGAGGAGATGGCGAGGGTGGCCCGGTTGACCTCAGGGAGAATGCCAACAGTCCTAGCGGTCTTGTGCGCGGTTCTTGAGAGGTTAGGGTTTAGGGTGTAGCGCTGAGGAGATGCGGAGGGTGCCCCGCGTTGAACCTCAGGGAAATGCCAACAGTCTCATGCGGCTCTGTGCGCGGTTCTTGAAGGTAGGGTTTAGGGGTGTAGCGCAGAGGAATGGCGAGGGTGGCCCCGTGGTTGAACCTCAGGGAGAATGCCACAGTCTCATGCTCCTTGTGCGCGGTTTTTGAAGGTAGGGTATAGGGGTGTAGCGCTGAGGAGATGGCGAGGGTGGCCCGGTTGAACCTCAGGGAGAATGCCAACAGTCCATGCGGCTCGTGTGTGGGTTCTTGAAGGTAGGGTTTAGGGGTGTAGTGCTGAGGAGATGGCGAGGGGGCCCGCGGTTGAACCTCAGGGAGAATGCCAACAGTCATGCGGCTCTTTGTGCGTTCTTGAAGGTAGGGTTTAGGGGTGCAGCGCTGAGGAGATGGCGAGGGGTGGCCCCGTGGTTGAACCTCAGGGAGAATGCCAACAGTCTATGCCTCTCTGTGCGGGTTTCTTGAAGGTAGGGTATGGGGTGTGTGCGCTGAGGAGATGGCGAGGGTGGCCCCGTGGTTGAACCTCAGGGAGAATGCCAACAGTTCATGCGGCTCTGGGTGGGTTCTTGAAGGTAGGGTTTAGGGGTGTGTCTGAGGAGATGGCGAGGGTGGCCCCGCGGTTGACCTCAGGGAGAATGCCAACAGTCTCATGCGGCTCTTGTGCGTTCTTGAAGGTAGGGTTTAGGGGTGGTGCAGCGCTGAGGAGAAGGCGAGGGTGGCCCCGCGGTTGAACCTCAGGGGAATGCAACAGTCTCATGGGCTCTGTGCGCGGTTCTTGAAGGTAGGGTTTAGGTTGTAGCGCAGAGGAGATGGCAGAGGTGGCCCCGGGTGAACTCAGAGGAGAATGCCAACAGTCTTGCCTCTGTGCGCGGTTCTTGAAGGTAGGGTTTAGGGGTGTGTAGCGCTGAGAGAAGAGGAGAGGGTGGCCCCGCGGTTGAACCTCAGGGAGAATGCCACAGTCTCATGGGCTGTGCGCGGTTCTTGAAGGTAGGTAGGGTTTAGGGGTGTAGCGCAGAGGAGATGGCGAGGGTGCCGCCTGCGGTTGAACTCAGGGAGAATGCCAACGTCTATGCGGCTCTGTGCGCGGTTCTTGAAGGTAGGGTTTAGGGGTGTAGCGCAGAGGAGATGGCGAGGGTGGCCCCGCGGTGGACTCAGGGAGAATGCCAACAGTCTCATGCGGCTCTGTGCGCGGTCTTGAAGGTAGGGTTTAGGGGTGTAGCGCTGAGGAGATGGCGAGGGGGGCCCGCTGTTGAACCCAGGGAGAATGCCAACAGTCTCATGGGCTCTGTGGCGGTCTTTGAAGTAGGGTTTAGGGGTTGCGCTGAGGAGATGGCGAGGGTGGCCCGCTGTTGAACCTCAGGGAGAATGCCAACAGTCTCAGCGGCTCTGTGCGCGGTTTTGAAGGTAGGGTTTAGGGGTGTAGCGCAGAGGAGATGGCGAGGGTGGCCCCGCGGTTTAACCTCAGGGAATGCCAACAGTCTCATGCTCCTCTGTGCGCGGTTCTGAAGGTAGGGTTTAGGGGTGTAGCGCTGGGAGATGGCGAGGGTGGCCCGCGGTTGAACCTCAGGGAGAATGCCAACAGTCTATGCGGCTCTGTGCGGCGTTCTTGAAGGTAGGGTTTAGGGGTGTAGTGCTGAGGAGATGGCGAGGGTGGCCCGCGGTTGAACTCAGGGAGAATGCCACAAGTTCATGCGGCTCTGTGCGCGGTTCTTGAAGGTAGGGTTAGGGGTGTAGGCTGAGGAGATGTGCGAGGGTGGCCCGGGTTGAACTCAGGGAGAATGCCAACAGTCTCATGCGGCTCTGTGGGGTTCTTGAAGGTAGGGTTTAGGGGTTGCAGCGTGAGGAGATGGCGAGGGTGGCCGCGTTGAACCTCAGGAGAATGCCAACAGTCTCATGCGGCTTGTGCGCGGTTCTTGAAGGTAGGGTTAAGTGGTGTACGCTGAGAGAGGCGAGGGTGGCCCGCGGTTGAACCTCAGGGAGAATGCCAACAGTCTATGCGGCTCTGTGCGCGGTTCTTGAAGGTAGGGTTTAGGGGTGTAGCGCAGAGGAGATGGCGAGGGTGGCCCGCGGTTGAACCTCAGGGAGAATGCCAACAGTCTCATGCGGTCTGTGTGCGGTTCTTGAAGGTAGGGTTTAGGGGTTGAGCGCTGAGGAGATGGCGAGGGTGGCCCGCGTTGAACCTCAGGGAGAATGCCAACAGTCTCATGCGGCTCTGTGCGCGGTTCTTGAAGGTAGGGTTTAGGGGTGGTGTAGGCGAGGAGATGGCGAGGGGTGGCCCCGTGTTGAAACTCCGGGAGAATGCCAACAGTCTCAGAGGCTTGTGCGCGGTTCTTGAAGGTAGGGTTTAGGGGTGTAGCGAGAGGGATGGCGAGGGTGGCCCCGCGGTTGAACCTCAGGGAAATGCCAACAGTCTCATGCTCTGTGCGCGGTTCTTGAAGGTAGGGTTTAGGGTGGGTGTACGCTGAGGAGATGGCGAGGGTGGCCGCGGTTGAACCTCAGGGAGATGCCAACAGTTCATGCGGTCTGTGCGCGGTTCTGAAGGTAGGGTTTAGGGGGTGTAGTGTGAGGAGATGGCGAGGGTGGCCCGCGGTTTAACCTCAGGAGAATGCCAACAGTCTCATGCGGTCTGTGCGCGTGGTTCTTGAAGGTAGGGTTTAGGGGTTGTAGGCTGAGGAGATGGCGAGGGTGGCCCCGCGGTTGACCCTAGGGAGAATGCCAACAGTCTCATGCGGCTTGTGTGTGGTTCTTGAAGGTAGGGTTTAGGGGTTGCAGCGTGAGGAGATGGCGAGGGTGGCCCCGCGGTTGACCTCAGGGAGAATGCCAACAGTCTCATGCGGCTCTGTCGCGGTTCTTGAAGGTAGGGTTAGGGGTGGTTGTAGCGCAGAGGAGATGGCGAGGGTGGCCCCGCGGTTGAACCTCAGGGAGAATGCCAACAGTCTCATGCGGCTCTTGTGCGCGGTTCTTGAAGGTAGGGTTAGGGGTGTGAGCAGAGGAGATGGCGAGGGTGGCCCCGCGGTTGGACCTCAGGGAGAATGCCAACAGTCTCATGCGGCTCTGGTGTGGTTCTTGAAGTAGGGTTAGGGGTTGTAGGGTGAGTGAGGAGATGGCGAGGGTGGCCCCGCGGTTGAACCTCAGGGAGAATGCCAACAGTCTCATGCCTCTTGTGCGGTTCTTGAAGGTAGGGTTTAGGGGTGCGCGCTGAGGAGATGGCGAGGGTGGCCCGCGGTTGAACTCAGGGAGAATGCCAACAGTCTCATGCTCTCTTTGCGCTTCTGAAGGTAGGGTTTAGGGGTGTGTAGCGCTGAGGAGAGGCGAGGGTGGCCCCGGGTTGAACCTCAGGGAGATGCCAACAGTCTCATGCGGTCTGTGTGGTTCTTGAAGGTAGGGTTAGGGGTGTAGGCTGAGGAGATGGCGAGGGTGGCCCCGCGTTGAACCTCAGGGAGAATGCAACAGTCTCATGCGGGTTCTGTGGCGTTTGAAGGTAGGGTTTAGGGGTGCAGCGCTGAGGAGATGGCGAGGGTGGCCCCGCGGTTGAACCTCAGGGAGAATGCCAACAGTCTCATGCGGCTCTGTGCGCGGTTCTTGAAGGTAGGGTTTAGGGGGTTGTAGCGAGAGGAGATGGCGAGGGTGGCCCCGCGGAACCTCAGGGGAATGCCAACAGTCTCATGCGGCTTGTGCGCGGTTCTTGAAGGTTTTAGGGGTTAGCAGGGGGGTGGCGAGAGATGGAACTCGGGGGCACTTGAGCGGGCCGTGGCCTACTGAAGGGTGGTCCTGGTATGGGGAGCAGGCAGTTGGGCTAAGAGAGGGGGGCCGTTCGGAGATGCAGCGTGAGGGTCTTGGGAGGGGGGTAGTGCCGTTCGGTGGGACCCGCGGTTTCTGAGGACTGAAACGAGCGAGGAGGGTAGGGCGGGAGTAGGAGGGCGACGTTGTACTCGAGGTGAACCAAGGCGCAGGGCGCAACGTTCTTCCCTCGGGGTTGTTCTTCTTGACCGGGTATGGAAGGTAGGGTGGTGGTAGATGGTGTAGGGTGCGTGAGGATGATGGCTGAGGGGTTGGCCCCGCGGTTGAACCTCAGGGAGAATGCCAACAGTCTCATGCGGCTCTTTCTTTTTCTGGTGCGAGTTCTGTGGGGACCCGAAGGGGTAGCGGGCATGGTGAGCACCGGGAGGGCGTGATTATCGGGGCGTCTGCGCATTGTGGCTGAGAGGGCCCAGGGTTGTAGAATCCCCAACGTGGCACTTGATATTTCCTCGGCTACGTCCTCGTTTCTTTCTGAGTTGGGTGGCGAGGTGGGTGACTCTAGTGGCTGCAGCTGAAGGACAGGCGAGGCCCCGGCGAACCTCGGGAGTCCATTCGCTCAGGGTGGCACCCCCGGGGGCGCGGTGAGCGCTAAGCGGGGTGCCGCGTACCGGGGCGGTCCCTCGGGCGGCTTTTTCTTCGAGGGCAGTAGAGGCCATTCCCCAGTTACACTCTTCTTAAATATCATTCTGCTGTAGGTTTTCTGAGGGACCTTCTGCCCGCCCCCTTTAAGAATTCTCGTAGGGCGTCTGTGTGGTGGATATAAAAGAGTGGGGGCCTCTCCGCGGTGAAAGAGGGAGAACAGAAGGCCGGAGAAGGTGAGCCCCGGGAGATAGGGTGCTCCCTGGCTGGGGGAACGTAGGTGGGGGAGAGGGGGTACGCTTGGGGGCTCTCGTGGCCTGGGGTCCGCGGACCATGAAGAGAAGGCCATTATTAGTCTTGTAGATGTCTGAGTGGCGAGGGTGGCCCCCGGTTTGACCTCAGGGAGAATGCCAACAGTCTCATGCTCCTCGTCTTAGCTTGAGATGCGGGAGGGCGGGTTTGGAGAAGAACTGGTGGCGATGTGCCCGGTGGGGTGTGGTCGACGACGTGAGGGATGGGGGCCCGGTGAACCTAGGGAGAATGAACAGTCTCAGCGGCTTGTGGTGGTTCTTGAAGGTAGGGTTTAGGGGTGTAGTGGAGGAGGATGGCGAGGGTGGCCCCGCGTTGAACCTCAGGGGAATGCCAACAGTCTCATGCGGCTCTGTGGCGTTCTTGAAGGTAGGGTTTAGGGGTTGAGCGCTGAGAGGAGATGGCGAGGGGGTGCCCCGCGGTTGAACCTCAGGGAGAATGCCAACAGTCTCATGCGCTCTGTGCGCGGTTCTTGAAGGTAGGGTTAGGTGTAGCGCTGAGGAGATGGCGAGGGTGGCCCCGTGGTTGAACCTCAGGGAGAATGCCAACAGTCTCAGCGGCTCTGTGTGTGGTTCTTTGAAGGTAGGGTTTAGGGGTGTAGGCTGAGGAGATGGCGAGGTGGCCCCGCGGTTGAACTCAGGGAGAATGCCAACAGTCTCATGCGGCTCTTTGTGCCGTTCTTGAAGGTAGGGTTTAGGGGTTGCGCAAGGAGGAGATGGCGAGGGTGGCCCGCGTTGAACCTCAGGGGGAATGCCAACAGTCTCATGCGGCTCTGTCGCGGTTCTTGAAGGTAGGGTTTAGGGTTGTAGCGCAGAGGAGATGGCAGAGGTGGCCCCGCGGTTGAACCTCAGGGAGAATGCCAACAGTCTCATGCCCTCTGGCGCGGTTCTTGAAGGTGGGTTTAGGGGTGTAGCGCTGAGAAGAGAGAGGGTGGCCCGCGGTTGAACCTCAGGGAGAATGCCAAGTCTCATGCGGCTCTGTGTGCGGTTCTTGAAGTTAGGGTTAGGGTGAGCGTGAGGAGATGGCGAGGGTGGCCCGCGGTTGAACCTCAGGGAGAATGCCAACAGTCTCATGCGGCTCTGTGCGGGTTCTTGAAGGTAGGGTTTAGGGGTTCAGCGAGAGGAGTGGCGAGGGTGGGCCCGCGCGTTGAACCTCAGGGAGAATGCCAACAGTCTCATGCGGCTCTGTGCGCGGTTCTTGAAGGTAGGGTTAGGGGTGTAGCGCAGAGGAGATGGCGAGGGTGGCCCGCGGTTGACCTCAGGGAGAATGCCAACAGTCTATGCGGCTCTGTGCGCGGTTCTTGAAGGTAGGGTTAGGGGTGGTGTAGCGCGAGAAGAGGGCGAGGGTGGCCCGCGTGTTGAACCTCAGGGAGAATGCCAACAGTCTCATGCGGCTCTGTGCGCGGTTCTTGAAGGTAGGGTTAGGGGTGTGGCGCTGAGGAGATGGCGAGGGTGGCCCCCGGTTGAACCTCAGGGAGAATGCCAACAGTCTCAGCGGGTCTCGTGCGCGGTTCTTGAAGGTAGGGTTTAGGGGTGTAGCTGCAGAGGAGATGGCGAGGGTGGCCCCGCGGTTGAACCTCAGGGAAATGCAACAGTCTCATGCGGCTCTGTGGCGCGTCTTGAAGGTAGGTTAGGGTTTGTGTGTAGCGCTGAGGAGATGGCGAGGGTGGCCCCGCGGTTGAACCTCAGGGAGAATGCCAACAGTCTCATGCGGCTCTGTGCGCGGTTCTTGAAGGTAGGGTTTAGGGGTTGGGAGTGCTGAGGAAGATGATGGCGAGGTGGCCCCGCGGTGAACCTCAGGGAGAATGCCAACAGTCTCATGGCTCTGTGCGCGGTTCTTGAAGGTAGGGTTTTGGGGTGTAGGTGAGGAGATGGCGAGGTGGTGCCCCGCGGTTGAACCGGAGAATGCCAACAGTCTCATGCGGCTCGTGTGGGTTCTTGAAGGTAGGGTTTAGGGGTGTGAGCGCTGAGGAGATGGCGAGGGTGGCCCCGCGGTTGAACCTCAGGGAGAATGCCAACAGTCCCATGCGGCTCTGTGTGTGGTTCTTGAAGTAGGGTTTAGGGTGTGCAGCGCTGAGGAGATGCGAGGGTGGCCCGCGGTTGAACCTCAGGGAGAATGCCAACAGTCTCATGCGGCTCTGTGGCGCGGTTCTTGAAGTAGGGTTTAGGGTGCAGCGCTGAGGAGATGGCGAGGTGTGGCCCCGCGGTTGAACCTCAGGAGAATGCCAACAGTTCTGCGGCTCTGGGGCGGGTTCTTGAAGTAGGGTTGGGGTGTAGCGCTGAGGAGATGGCGAGGGTGGCCCCGGGTTGAACCTCAGGGAGAATGCCAACAGTCTCATGCGGCTCTGTGGGTTTTGAAGGTAGGGTATGGGTGTAGTGCTGAGGAGATGCGAGGGTGGCCCCGGGTTGAACCTCAGGGAGAATGCCAACAGTCTCATGCGGCTCTTGTCGGTTCTTGAAGGTAGGGTTTAGGGGTTGTGCAGCGTGAGGAGATGGCGAGGGTGGCCCGCGGTTGACCTCAGGGAGAATGCCAACAGTCTCATGCGGCTCTGTGCGCGGGTCTTGAAGGTAGGGTTTAGGGGGTGTAGCGCTGAGGGATGGCGAGGGTGGCCCCGCGTTGAACCTCAGGGAGAATGCAACAGTCTCATGCGGCTCTGTGCGCGGTTCTTGAAGGTAGGGTTAGGGTGTTGTAGCGCTGAGAGATGGCGAGGGTGGCCCGCGGTTGAACATCAGGGAGAATGCCAACAGTCTATGCGGCTCTGTGGCGCGGTTCTTGAAGGTAGGGTTTAGGGGTGTAGCCGAGGAGATGGCGAGGGTGGCCCGCGGTTGAACATCAGGGAGAATGCCAACAGTCTCATGCGGCTCTGTGTGCGGGTTCTGAAGGTAGGGTTTAGGGGTGCAGCGTGAGGAGATGGCGAGGGTGGCCCCGCGGTTGAACCTCAGGGAGAATGCCAACAGTCTCATGCGGCTCTGTGCGCGGTTCTGAAGGTAGGGTTTAGGGGTGTAGGCGAGGAGATGGCGAGGGTGGGGCCGGGTTGAACCTCAGGGAGAATGCCAACAGTCTCATGCGGCTCTGTGCGCGGTGAAGGTAGGGTTTAGGGTGTGTGTAAGTGCTGAGGAGATGGCGAGGGGTGGCCCCGCGGTTGAACCTCAGGGAGAATGCCAACAGTCTCATGCGGCTCTGTGGCGGTTCTTGAAGGTAGGGTTAGGGGTGTAGCGCAGAGGATGAGGAGAGGGTGGCCCCGGGTTGAACCTCAGGGAGAATGCCAACAGTCTCATGCTCTTGTGCGCGGTCTCTGAAGGTAGGGTTTAGGGGTGTAGCGCGAGAGGAGATGGCGAGGGTGGCCCCGGGTTGAACCTCAGGAGAATGCAACAGTCTCATCGGCTCTGTGGCGGTTCGAAGGTAGGGTTTGAGGGTGTTAGCGCTGAGGAGATGGCGAGGGTGGCCCCGCGGTTGAACCTCAGGGAGAATGCCAACAGTCTCATGCGGCTCTGTGTGCTTCTTGAAGGTAGGGTTTAGGGGTTTTGAGCGTGAGGAGATGGCGAGGGTGGCCCGCGGTTGACTCAGGGAGAATGCCAAACAGTCTCTGCGCGCTGTGCCGGTTCTTGAAGGTAGGGTTTAGGGTTGTGTAGCGCGGGAGATGGCGAGGGTGGCCCCGTGGTTGAACCTCAGGGAGAATGCCAACAGTCTCATGCGGCTCTGTTGCGGTTTCTTGAAGGTAGGGTTTAGGGGTGTGTGAGCGGGAGATGGCGAGGGTGGCCCGCGTGTTGACATCAGGGAGAATGCCAACAGTCTCAGCGGCTCTTTGTGCTTCTTGAAGGTAGGGTTTAGGGGGTTGCAGCGCTGAGGAGATGGCGAGGGTGGCCCGCGGTTGGAACTCTCAGGGGAATGCCAACAGTCTCATGCGGCTTGTGCGCGGTTCTTGAAGGTAGGGTTAGGGGTGTAGCGCAGAGGAGATGGCAAGGTGGCCCCGCGGTTGAACCTCAGGGAGAATGCCACAGTCTCATGCTCTCTAGTGCGGTTCTTGAAGGTAGGGTTTAGGGGTGTAGCGTGAGAAGAGAGAGGGTGGCCCGGCGGTTGAACCCTCAGGGGAGAATGCCTAATGCCAACAGTCTCATGCGCTTCTGGTGTGTGTTTTCTTGAACGGTAGGGTTGTAGGTATGCAGCGCTGAGGAATGTCGAGGAGTGGCCCCCGCGGTTGAAACCTCAGGGAGAATGCCAACAGTCTCTGCGGCTCTGTGGTGTTCTTGAACGGTTAGGGTTTAGGGGTTTCACAGTCAGCGCATATGAGATGGGGCGAGGGTGGTGGCCTCGCGTTTGACCTCAGTGCAAGATGGCCCACAGGCTCAAATGCGGCTCTCTGTTGGCTCGGTTCTTGAAGTTCGGTTTTAGGGGTGTGCGCCGTCGGAGATGGCTAAATTGTTGCCCCCTCGTTTGGACCTCAGGAGAATGCCAACAGTCTCATGCGGCTCTGTGCGCGGTTCTTGAAGGAGGGTTTAGGGGTGTAGCGTCTTAGAAGAGGGTCGAGGTGGCCTCGCTTGGTTGGAACCCACAGGAAGAATGCCAACAGTCTTCATGCCTCTGTCGCGGTTTCTTGAAGGTAGGGTTTAGGGGTGTGGCGCTGAGAGATGGCTAGGGTGTCCTCAAAGGTTGAACCTCATGGAGAATGCCAACATTCTAAGAGCGGCTCTTTCGCGGTTCTTTGAAGGTAGGGTTTAGGGGTGTATCGCAAGGAGATGGCGAGGGTGGCCCGCCCCCCGCTGTTGAACCTCAGGGATATGCCAACAGTCTCATGCTGCTCTGTGCTCGTTTCTTGCGTAGGGTATAATGGGTGTAGTCGCTGATGAATAGCGAGGGTGGCCCCGCGTTAACCTCAGGTGGATAATTCCCAACAGTCTCATGGCTTCTCTGTGCGCGGTTCTTGAAGTAGGGTTTAGGGGTGTAGTGCTGGGAGGAAGGCGATGGTGCCCCGCGTTGAACCTCAATGGAGAATTGCCAACAGTCTCATGGGCTCAATGCGGCTTCTGTGCGCGGTTCTTGAAGGTAGGGTTTAGGGGTGTGGTGCTGAGGAGATTGTGCGAGGGTGGCCCCGCGTTTTGAACCTCAGGAGAATGCCAACAGTCTCATGGGCGGCTCTGTGTGTGTTCTTGAAGTAGGGTTTAAGGGTTGCAAGCGCTGAGGGATGGCGATGGTGGCCCCCCGCGGTTGAAACCTCAGGGAGAATGCCAACCAGGTCTCAATGCGGCTCTGTGGCGCGGTTCTGCAGGTAGGGTTTAGGGGGTGTACGCCAGAGGAGATGGCAGGGTGGCCCCGCTGTTGAACCTCTCGGAGAATCCACAGTCCATGGGCTCTGTGCGCGTGTTCTTAAGGTAGTGTTTCCGGTGTGTAGTGCTGAGATATGGGGCTCAGGGTGGCCCCGCGTTTGAACCTCATGGACTCATGCCGAAGTCTCATGCGGCTCTGTGCGCCGTTTTCTTGAAGGTAGGGTTAGGGTGTAGTGCTGAGGAGATTTCGAGGGTGGCCCCCGTGGTTGAAACTGAACCTCAAGGAGAATCCAACGTCTCATGGCGGCCTCTGTGTGTGGTTCTTGAAGGTAGGCGTATAGGGGTGTAGTGGCTGAGGAGATGGCGAGTTTTGCCCCCCCCCCGCGGTTGAACTCAGGGAGAATGCCAACATCTCATTCTGCCTCTTTTGTGCAGTTTCTTTGAAGTAGGGTTTAGGGGTGTAGCGCTGAGGAGATGGCGAGGGTGTCCCCGCGGGTTGAACCTCAGGGAGAATGCAACAGTCCTGCTCCTCGTGCGCAGTTCTTGAAGGTAGGGTTTAGGGGGTGTAGTGCTGAGGGATGTGCGAGGGTGGCCCGTGGTTGAACCTCAGGGAGAATGCCAACAGTCTCATGCGGCTCTGTGTGTGGTTCTTGAAGGTAGGGTTTAGGGGTGCAGCGCTGAGGAGATGGCGAGGGTGGCCCCGCGGTTGAACCTCAGGAGAATGCCAACAGTCTCATGCGGCTCTGTGCGCGGTTTCTTGAAGGTAGGGTATAGGGGTGTAGCGCAGAGGAGATGGCGATGGTGGCCCCGCGGTTGAACCTCAGGGAGAATGCCAACAGTCTCATGCGGCTCTGTGCGCGGTTTCTTGAAGGTAGGGTTTAGGGGGTGTAGGTGCTGAGGAGATGGCGAGGGTGGCCCCGCGGTTGAACCTCAGGGAGAATGCCAACAGTCTCATTGCGGCTCTGTGCGCGGTTCTTTGAGGTAGGGTTTAGGGGTGTAGTGCTGAGGAGATGTGCGAGGGTGGCCCCGTGGGTTGAACCTCAGGGGAGAATGCCAACAGTCTCATGCGCTCTGTGTGTGGTTCTTGAAGGTAGGGTTTAGGGGTGCAGCGCTGAGGAGATGGCGAGGGTGGCCCCGCGGTTGAGCCTCAGGAAGAATGCCAACAGTCTCATGCGGCTCTGTGCGCGGTTCTTGAAGGTAGGGTTTAGGGGTGTAGCGCAGAGGAAGATGGCGAGGGTGGCCCCGCGGTTGAACCTCAGGGAGAATGCCAACAGTCTCATGCGGCTCTGTGCGCGGTTCTTGAAGGTAGGGTTTAGGGGTGTAGCGCAGAGGAGATGGCGAGGGTGGCCCCGCGGTTGAACCTCAGGGAGAATGCCAACAGTCTCATGCGGCTCTGTGTGTGGTTCTTGAAGGTAGGGTTTAGGGGTGTAGTGCTGAGGAGATGGCGAGGGTGGCCCCGCGGTTGAACCTCAGGGAGAATGCCAACAGTCTCATGCGGCTCTTTGTGCAGTTCTTGAAGGTAGGGTTTAGGGGTGCAGCGCTGAGGAGATGGCGAGGGTGGCCCCGCGGTTGAACCTCAGGGGGAATGCCAACAGTCTCATGCGGCTCTGTGCGCGGTTCTTGAAGGTAGGGTTTAGGGGTGTAGCGCAGAGGAGATGGCAAGGATGGCCCCGCGGTTGAACCTCAGGGAGAATGCCAACAGTCTCATGCTCCTCTGTGCGCGGTTCTTGAAGGTAGGGTTTAGGGGTGTAGCGCTGAGAAGAGAGAGGGTGGCCCCGCGGTTGAACCTCAGGGAGAATGCCAACAGTCTCATGCGGCTCTGTGTGTGGTTCTTGAACGTAGGGTTTAGGGGTGTAGCGCTGAGGAGATGGCGAGGGTGGCCCCGCGGTTGAACCTCAGGGAGAATGCCAACAGTCTCATGCGGCTCTGTGTGTGGTTCTTGAAGGTAGGGTTTAGGGGTGCAGCGCTGAGGAGATGGCGAGGGTGGCCCCGCGGTTGAACCTCAGGGAGAATGCCAACAGTCTCATGCGGCTCTGTGCGCGGTTCTTGAAGGTAGGGTTAGGGGTGTAGCGCAGAGGAGATGGCGAGGGTGGCCCCGCGGTTGAACCTCAGGGAGAATGCCAACAGTCTCATGCGGCTCTGTGCGCGGTTCTTGAAGGTAGGGTTTAGGGGTGTAGCGCAGAGGAGATGGCGAGGGTGGCCCCGCGGTTGGACCTCAGGGAGAATGCCAACAGTCTCATGCGGCTCTGTGCGCGGTTCTTGAAGGTAGGGTTTAGGGGTGTAGCGCAGAGGAGATGGCGAGGGTGGCCTCGCGGTTGAACCTCAGGGAGAATGCCAACAGTCTCATGCGGCTCTGTGCGCGGTTCTTGAAGGTAGGGTTAAGGGGTGTAGCGCAGAGGAGATGGCGAGGGTGGCCCCGCGGTTGGACCTCAGGGAGAATGCCAACAGTCTCATGCGGCTCTGTGCGCGGTTCTTGAAGGTAGGGTTTAGGGGTGTAGCGCAGAGAAGAGGGCGAGGGTGGCCTCGCTGTTGAACCTCAGGGAGAATGCCAACAGTCTCATGCGGCTCTGTGCGCGGTTCTTGAAGGTAGGGTTTAGGGGTGTGGCGCTGAGGAGATGGCGAGGGTGGCCTCACGGTTGAACCTTAGGGAGAATGCCAACAGTCTCAAGCGGCTCTGTGCCGGTTCTTGAAGGTAGGGTTTAGGGGGTGTAGCGCAGAGGAGATGGCGAGGGTGGCCCCAGCGGTTGAACCTCAGGGATAATGCCAACAGTCTCATGCGGCTCTGTGCGCGGTTCTTCAAGGTACGGTATAGGGGTGTAGCGCTGAGGAGATGGCGAGGGTGGCCCCGCGGTTGAACCTCAGGGAGAATGCCAACAGTCTCATGCGGCTCTGTGCGCGGTTCTTGAAGGTAGGGTTTAGGGGTGTAGTGCTGAGGAGATGTGCGAGGGTGGCCCCGTGGTTGAACCTCAGGGAGAATGCCAACAGTCTCATGCGGCTCTGTGTGTGGTTCTTGAAGGTAGGGTTTAGGGGTGCAGCGCTGAGGAGATGGCGAGGGTGGCCCCGCGGTTGAACCTCAGGGAGAATGCCAACAGTCTCATGCAGCTCTGTGCGCGGTTCTTGAAGGTAGGGTTTAGGGGTGTAGCGCAGAGGAGATGGCGAGGGTGGCCCCGCGGTTGAACCTCAGGGAGAATGCCAACAGTCTCATGCGGCTCTGTGCGCGGTTCTTGAAGGTAGGGTTTAGGGGTGTAGTGCTGAGGAGATGGCGAGGGTGGCCCCGCGGTTGAACCTCAGGGAGAATGCCAACAGTCTCATGCGGCTCTGTGCGCGGTTCTTGAAGGTAGGGTTTAGGGGTGTGGCGCTGAGGAGATGGCGAGGGTGGCCTCACGGTTGAACCTCAGGGAGAATGCCAACAGTCTCAAGCGGCTCTGTGCGCGGTTCTTGAAGGTAGGGTTTAGGGGTGTAGCGCAGAGGAGATGGCGAGGGTGGCCCCGCGGTTGAACCTCAGGGATAATGCCAACAGTCTCATGCGGCTCTGTGCGCGGTTCTTCAAGGTACGGTATAGGGGTGTAGCGCTGAGGAGATGGCGAGGGTGGCCCCGCGGTTGAACCTCAGGGAGAATGCCAACAGTCTCATGCGGCTCTGTGCGCGGTTCTTGAAGGTAGGGTTTAGGGGTGTAGTGCTGAGGAGATGTGCGAGGGTGGCCCTGTGGTTGAACCTCAGGGAGAATGCCAACAGTCTCATGCGGCTCTGTGTGTGGTTCTTGAAGGTAGGGTTTAGGGGTGCAGCGCTGAGGAGATGGCGAGGGTGGCCTCACGGTTGAACCTCAGGGAGAATGCCAACAGTCTCAAGCGGCTCTGTGCGCGGTTCTTGAAGGTAGGGTTTAGGGGTGTAGCGCAGAGGAGATGGCGAGGGTGGCCCCGCGGTTGAACCTCAGGGATAATGCCAACAGTCTCATGCGGCTCTGTGCGCGGTTCTTCAAGGTACGGTATAGGGGTGTAGCGCTGAGGAGATGGCGAGGGTGGCCCCGCGGTTGAACCTCAGGGAGAATGCCAACAGTCTCATGCGGCTCTGTGCGCGGTTCTTGAAGGTAGGGTTTAGGGGTGTAGTGCTGAGGAGATGTGCGAGGGTGGCCCCGTGGTTGAACCTCAGGGAGAATGCCAACAGTCTCATGCGGCTCTGTGTGTGGTTCTTGAAGGTAGGGTTTAGGGGTGCAGCGCTGAGGAGATGGCGAGGGTGGCCCCGCGGTTGAACCTCAGGGAGAATGCCAACAGTCTCATGCAGCTCTGTGCGCGGTTCTTGAAGGTAGGGTTTAGGGGTGTAGCGCAGAGGAGATGGCGAGGGTGGCCCCGCGGTTGAACCTCAGGGAGAATGCCAACAGTCTCATGCGGCTCTGTGCGCGGTTCTTGAAGGTAGGGTTTAGGGGTGTAGTGCTGAGGAGATGGCGAGGGTGGCCCCGCGGTTGGACCTCAGGGAGAATGCCAACAGTCTCATGCGGCTCTGTGCGCGGTTCTTGAAGGTAGGGTTTAGGGGTGTAGCGCTGAGAAGAGGGCGAGGGTGGCCTCGCTGTTGAACCTCAGGGAGAATGCCAACAGTCTCATGCGGCTCTGTGTGCGGTTCTTGAAGGTAGGGTTTAGGGGTGTATCGCTGAGGAGATGGCGAGGGTGGCCCCGCGGTTGAACCTCAGGGAGAATGCCAACAGTCTCATGCGGCTCTGTGCGCGGTTCTTGAAGGTAGGGTTTAGGGGTGTAGCGCTGAGGAGATGGCGAGGGTGGCCCCGCGGTTGAACTTCAGGGAGAATGCCAACAGTCTCATGAGGCTCTGTGCGCGGCTTTCGCAGGTAGGGCTTTGGAGGTTCCGGTTTAGTGGTTTAGTGCGGTTCATGAAGGTACTGGTGTGGGTGGGTGGGTGTATGTGAGTGTGTGTGGTGGGGGTGTGTGATGGGTGGGGTGTGTGTGGGGGGGGCAGATGGTGGGTGTGTGCTTGTGTGTGAGTGTGTGTGTGTGTGAGGTCGGTGGGTGGATGGGTGTGTGTGTCTATCCATTGGAAGTATGTTGGAATTGGAATCGTGCATTTGAATGCTTGAATGCATGTTGGAATTGGAATTGTGCATTGGATGTATGTTTGCATGTTGGAATTGGAATTATGCATTTGAATGCTTGAATGCGTATTGGAATTGGAATTGTGCATTGGATTTATGCTTGCATGTTGGAATTGGAATTATACACTTGAATGCTTGAATGCATATTGGAATTGGAATTGTGCATTGGATGTATGCTTGCATGTTGGAATTGGAATTGTGCATTTGAATGCTTGAATGCATATTGGAATTGGAATTGTGCATTGGATGTATGTTTGTATGTTGGAATTGGAATTGAAATTGTGCATTTGAATGCTAGAATGCAGGTTGGAATTGGAATTATGCATTGGAATTCTGGAATGCATGTTAGAATTGGAATTGTGCAATTGAATGCTTGAATGCACATTGGAATTTGAATTGTGCATTGGATGTATGTTTGCATATTGGAATTGGAATTATGCATTTGAATGCTTGAATGCATGTTTGAATTGGAATTGTGCATTTGAATGCTTGTATGCATGTTGGAATTGGAATTGTGCATTTGGATGTATGTATGCATGTTGGAATTGGAATTGAAATTGTGCATTTGAATGCTTGAATGCATGTTGGAATTGGATTTATGCATTGGAATTCTGGAATGCATGTTGGAATTGGAATTGTGTATTGGAATGCTTGAACGCATGTTGCTATTGGAATGCTTGAATGCATGTTGGAATTGGAATTGTGCATTGGATGTATGTATGCATGTTGGAATTGGAATTGGAATTGGAATTGTGCATTGGAATGCTTGAATGCATGTTGGAATTGGAATTGTGCAGTGGAATGCTTGAATGCATGTTGGAATTGGAATTAAGCATTTGAATGCTTGAATGCATGTTATAATTGGAATTGTGCATTGGAATGCATGTTGGAATTGGAATTGTGCATTGGAATGCTTGAATGCATGTTGGAATTGGAATTGTGTATTGGAATGCTTGAATGCATGTTGGAATTAGAATTGTATATTGGAATGCTTGAATGCATGTTGGAATTGGAATTGTGTATTGGAATGCTTGAATGCATGTTGGAATTGGAATTGTGTATTGGAATGCTTGAATGCATGTTGCTATTGTAATGCATGTTGGAATTGTAATTGTGCATTGGATGTATGTATGCATGTTGGAATTGGAATTGAAATTATGCATTTGAATGCTTGAATGCATGTTGGAATTGTGTATTGGAATGCTTGAATGCATGTTGGAATTGTGCATTGGATGTATGTATGCATGTTTCTATTGGAATTGTGCATTGGATGTATATATGCATGTTGTAATTGGAATTGTGCATTGGAATGTGTAAGAGTTAGATGACTGGTGGTAAATCGGTAACCTAATCTGTGTGAACAGTCCTGAGGTGCTAATAGCGGCTCCTCTCCTGTAAGCATTGCCTGAGTCAATATATCTCTGTCCCTCTCTCCACCCAACGGTGTCATTCTCTCATAATGCTTGTATGCTTATTGTAAACATACATATGATACCACCCCTCTTATCTCATCAGCATCACACAGGCACCCTTACCCCTCACCCCCAACCACCACCATCATCAACCCCTAACCCCCACCCCCACCCCCACCCCCACCATCATTCACCCCCTCCCCCACCCCCACCCCCACTCCCCACTCACACCCCTACCATCATTCAACCCCACCATCATTGATCGCAACACCACCACACCACACCACACCATACCACACCACACCACATACCACACACACACACATACACCACACCACACCACACCACACCACACCACACCACACCACACCAGCACCACAGACCACAACACACCACACCACACCACCCCACACCACCTACCACACCACACCCACACCACATACCACAAGCCACACACCACACCACACCACATACCACATACCACATACCACATACCACACCACACCACACCACACCACACCACACCACACCACACCACCCACACCACACCACACCACAGCCACACCACACCACACCACAGCCACCACACGCCACACCCCACCACCACCACACACCACATACCACCACACCACCACCAGCCACCACCACCATACCACCACCACACCACACCACACCACATCCCACACCACACCCAATTCCACACACACCACACCAAACCATACCACACCACACCTAGGTAGTCCCACACCCACACCACACCCACACCCACCCACACCAACCACCATCATTCAACCCCCCACCACCATCATTCAACCCCACCCCACCCGCCACCCCATCCACCCCACCCCCCTCGACCACCAGGTCTGCTCATTCAGTCTGATGCTCTGCCTGCATGGTGTCGTTGCTACGTAGATGTCTACCCAACCTACCCCCACCCCCACTCCCACCCCCACCCCCACCCCCCCACCCCCACCCCAACCTCAACCCCAATCCCAACATTATTCACCCCACCCCCAACAGGTCTGCTCATTCAGCCTGATGCTCTGGCCTGCATGGTACTTGCCTACGTATATGTCACCACCCTCCGTCATTCACCCCCCCCCCCCCCCCCCCCCCCCCCACTCGCCACCCCCACCCCCACCCCCACCCCCACCCCATCCCACCCACCCCCACCAGGTCTGCTCATTCAGTCTGATGCTCTAGCCTGCATGGTACGTGCCTACGTCACCCCACCCCCACCCCCACCCCCAACCCCAACCCCAACCCCAACCCCACCCCAACCCCAACCCCAACCCCACCTCAACCCCCCACCCCCACCCCAACCCCACCATCATTCACCCCCAACCCCACCCGCCACCTCCACCCTCACCATCGTTTACCCCCATCCCCACCACCATTCACTCCCACCCCCATCCCCACCAGGTCTGCTCATTCAGTCCGATGCTCTGGCCTGCATGGTACGTGCCTACGTAGATGTCACCCCCCCCCCACCCGCCTCCCCATCCCCCCCCCCCCCCCCCCCCCTCCACCCCCTCCACCCCCACCCCCATCCCACTCATCCCCCCCCCCCCACCCCCAACAGGTCTTCTCATTCAGTCTGATGCGCTGGCCTGCATGGTACGTGCCTACGTAGATGTCACCGCCACCATCATTCACCCCCACCCCCACCCCCACCCCCATTCCCACCCCCACCAGGTCTTCTCATTCAGTCTGATGCTCTGGCCTGCATGGTACGTGCCTACGTAGATGTCACCCCCACCCTCATCCCCACCCCCACCCCCACCCCCACTATCATTCACCCCCACCCCACCCCCACCCGCCTCCCCCATCCCACCCACCCCCACCCCCACCAGGTCTGCTCATTCAGTCTGATGCTCTGGCCTGCATGGTACGTGCCTACCCCATCCCACCCACCTCCACCCCCATCCCACCCCCCGCACCCCCATCCCACCCACCCCCACCCCCATCCCCATCCCCACCCCCACCATGATTCACCCCCACCCCACCCCCACCCACCACCCCAACCCCCACCATAATTTACCCCCACCCTCCTCCCCCATCCCACTCACCCCCACCCCCACCCCACCCCCACCCCCACCCACCACCCCACCCCCACCACCCCCCACCACCCCCACCCCCACCACCCCACCACCCCACCCCACCCCACCCCACCCCACCCCCACCCCACCCCACCCCACCACCCCCACCAGGTCTGCTCATTCAGTCTTATGCTCTGGCCTGCATGGTTCGTGCCTACGTAGATGTCACCGCCTCCGAGCAGCTTAGCAAGAGGGAGTCACATGTACTTCTGCGCACCATAGTGGCAACTGGGGCCAACATGGCCTCCCCCACCATGCCAGAGCCCGCCCTGTTGGCTGAGCTGTCAGGTGGACCACGTGGGGTGGGATGTGTGTGTGTGTGTGTGTGTGTGTGTGTGTGTGTGTGTGTGTGTATATGTGTGTGTGTGCGTGTGTGCGAGTGTGCGAGTGTGCGCGTGTGCGTGTGTGTGTGCGTGTGCGTGTGCGTCTGCGTGTGGGTGTGCGTGTGCGTGAGCTTCTGTGTGAGCGTCTGCGTGAGCGTCTGCGTCTGCGTCTGCGTCTGCGTCTGCGTCTGCGTCTGCGTCTGCATCTGCGTCTGCGTCTGCGAGCGCGTGCGCGTGCGCGTGCGTGTGCGTGTGCGTGTGTGTGTCTGCGTGTGCGTGTGTGTGTATGTGTGTGTGTGTGCGTGTGTGTGTGTGCGTGTGTGTGTGGGGGGATGTAAGAGGGTCAGTGGTGGTGGTGAGCATTGCTTTTCCAGGTAGACCACGTGGGGTGGGATGTGTGTGTGTGTGTGTGTGGGGGGGGGGGGGGGGGGGTAAGAGGGTCAGTGGTGGTGGTGGTGTGCACTGCTTTTTCAGGTAGATCACTGTCGTTTACAACCCCAACCCACCCCAAACCTGCTATGCAACGTGGAAGCCCTCAAGCTTCACCATCCCCCCCCCCCCCCCCCCCCCCCACTCACCCCTCCACAATCATTCACCCCACCCTCACCCCCCCCCCACACCCCCACTCACCCCTCCACAATCATTCAGCCCACCCCACCCTCACCCCCACCCCCACCCCCACTGCACCCCTCCATCATTCACCCCACCCCACCCCCACCCCCACCCCCACTCACCCTCCATCATTCACCCCCACCCCCACCCCCACCCCCACCCCCACTCCCCCTCCATCATTCACCCCACCCCCACCCCCAACCCCACCCCCACTCACCCCTCCATCATTCAACCCACCCCCACCCCCACCCCCACCCCCCACCCCACCCCCACTCACCCTCCGTCATTCACCCCACCCCCACCCCCACCCCCACCCCCACTCACCCCTCCATCATTCACCCCACCCCCCCACCCCACCCCACCCCCCACCCCCACTCACCCCTCCATCATTCACCCCACCCCCACCCCCACCCCCAACCTCAACCTCAACCCCACCTTGTAAGGCAACATGGAAGCCTCAAGCCGCACCGGCCCATCATTCACCCCCACCTCCCACCATCATTCACACACACACCTGTTAGGCAATATGGAAGCCCTCAAGCTGCACCATGAAAGAGGAGGTGCTGGTATCCTGTCGAACTCTGTCACCCCCCTCCCCCACCCATCATTCACCCCCCCCAACCCAACCCCCCCCAACCCAACCCCCCCCACCCCCACCCCCCACCCTTACACACACACCGCACACACGCACATACACACACCCTGTTAGGCAACATGGAAGCCCTCAAGCTGCACCAGCCCATCATGAAAGAGGAGGTGCTGCTATTACTGTCGAACTCTGTCACCCCCACCTCCACCCATCATTCTCCCCCCCCCCCCCCCCCCCCCCCCCACACACACACACACACGCACACAAACACACACACACAAACCACACACACCCTTTTAGGCAACATGGAAGCCCTCAAGCTGCACCAGCCCATCATGAAAGAGGAGGTGCTGGTATTACTGTCGAACTGTCACCCCCCCCTCCACCCATCATTCACCCCCCCCCCCCCCCCCTCCCCCCCCCCCCCACACACACATAAACACCACACACCTTTTTAGGCAACATGGAAGCCCTCAAGCTGCACCAGCCCATCATGAAAGAGGAGGTGCTGCTATTACTGTCGAACTCTGTCACCCCCACCTCCACCCATCATTCACCCCCCCACCCACACACCCACACACCCACACACACCCCCCCACACACACATACACACACACACCCTGTTAGGCAACATAGAAGCCCTCAAGCTGCACCAGACCATCATGAAAGAGGAGGTGCTGCTATTACTGTCGAACTCTGTCACCCCCACCTCCACCCATCATTCACCCCCCCCCCCCCCCCCCCCACCCCCCCACCCACACACCCACCCACCCCCACACACACATACACACACACACCCTGTTAGGCAACATGGAAGCCCTCAAGCTGCACCAGCCCATCATGAAAGAGGAGGTGCTGGTATTACTGTCGAACTCTGTCACCCCCACCTCCACCCATCATTCACCCCCCCCCCCCCCCCCCCCCCACACACACACACACACACAACACACACACACCCTGTTAGGCAACATGGAAGCCCTCAAGCTGCACCAGCCCATCATGAAAGAGGCGGTGCTGTTATTCCTTTCGGACTCTGTCCCCCCCCCCCCCCCCACCCATCATTCACCCCCCCCCTACCCCCCACCCCACCCCACACCCCACACCCACACCCACCCACCCACAACCCCCCCCCCCCCCCCACACACACACACACCCTGTTAGGCAACATGGAAGCCCTCAAGCTGCACCAGCCTATCATGAAAGAGGAGGTGCTGGTATTCCTGTCGGAAATTCTAAGTGTGACGGTTGCCGATGGCCAGATGGCCATGGTGGCGGCACAGGCAGATCAGCAGCTTCCACCAGCTTCCACCATGATGGCGGCGCAGGCAGAGCAGCAGCTTCTGCAAGCAGCCGCAGTAGCTTCCAGCAGCTTCCACCACGAGCAGCAGCAGCTTCTACCAGCAGCAGCAGCAGCTTCCAGCAGCTTCCACCAGCAGCAGCAGCAGCAGCAGCAGCAGCAGCAGACCCGAGACCCTGCGCAGGACTCCCTCAGGTTCATCCAGCAGATGGTGGAGTGCTTGGTGGGGGTCGACCGACCCGAGACCTCCGTAGAGATACTCCAGTCAACAATCAGAGATGTAGGAATCGCTTGTCACATCTTCTTCAGTTACGCCGCCTCAGACGTACCGCTCTTTGTGTCCTGCGCGGACTCGTGCATAGCTGTACTGCAGAACGCTGCCAGGCGGGCGGCCTCGGAGGCTGACCTGGCATCGAAGCAGCAGCAGCAGAAAGCTGCGGCTGGTGAGTTTTTTTTTAGTTGTGAAAGGCTGACCTGGCATCGGAGCAGCAGCAGCAGCAGATGCCGCAGCTGGTGAGTCCCCCGATGATATGTTTGTGCATGAGTGTGCCAGGCTGGCAGCCTCCGAGGCTGACCTGGCATCCAAGCAGCAGCAGCAGAAAGCGGCAGTTGGTGAGTCCCCCGATGATATGTATGTGCATGAGTGTGTGCCAGGCTGGCGGCCTCCGAGGCTGACCTGGCATCAAAGCAGCAGCAGCAGAAAGCAGCAGCTGGTGAGTCCCCCAATGATATGTATGTGCCAGGCTGGCGGCCTCCAAGGCTGACCTGGCATCCAAGCAGCAGCAGATGCCGCAGCTGGTGAGTCCCCGGATGATATGTATGTGCATGTGTATGTGCCAGGCTGGCGGCCTCCGAGGCTGACCTGGCATCCAAGCAGCAGCAGCAGAAAGCGGCAGCTGGTGAGTCCCCCAATGATATGTTTGTGCCAGGCTGGCGGCCTCCAAGGCTGACCTGGCATCCAAGCATCAGCAGCAGAAAGCGGCAGCTGGTGAGTCCCCCGATGATATGTATGTGTATGTGCATGTGTATGTGCCAGGCGGGTGGCCACCCTCACTTTTTTTTTTGTTAATTTGAATTTGAAGACCATCCACTCCCTCCCCCCTCCCCCAAACCACCCCCCATCACCATCACCATCCCCTCCCTCACCCCCATCACCCCCCTCCCCTCCCCACCCCACCCCCATCACCATCACCATCCCCTCCCTCACCTTCCTTCCCCCCCCTCACCATCCCACCCCCGCCCCCTTGGAGCAGGCAAGAGCACAGCATTCCTCACCATGATAGGAAGACATCCACTCCCTCCCCCCTCCCCCGACCCACCCCCCATTACCATCACCATCCCCTCCCTCACCCCCCTCACCCCCTCCCCACCCCCATCACCCCCCATCACCATCACCATCCCCTCCCTCACCCCCCCTCACCCCCTCCCCCTCCCCCTTGGAGCATGCAAGAGCACAGCATTCCTCACTATGGTAGAAGACCATCCACTCCCTCCCCCCTTCCCCGACCCACCCCCCATCACCATCACCATCCCCTCCCTCACCCCCCTCACCCCCCTCCCCTCCCCACCCCCATCACCCCCCATCACCATCACCATCCCCTCCCTCACCCCCCTCACCCCCTCCCCCTCACCTTCCCCCTTGGAGCAGGCAAGCGCGCGGCCTTCCTTACGATGGTAGAAGACATTATCATCGTGTGCTGCGACATGTTGGTGAGTATGAATTTGAATTTGAATTTGAAGTGCGACATGTTTGTGAGTATGAATTTGAATTTGAATTTGAAATGCAGCAAGTTGGCGAATTTGAATTTAACATAATCATAATTTAACATGTTGGTGAGTATGCATTTGAATTTGGATTTGAATTTGAATTACGACGTGTTGGTGAGTATGAATTTGAATTCAAATGTTGGTGAGTGTGACCGAGTTGAAGTGTATTACTGCTGCATGATTTTGTCTCTTGGACTACTACCACTACTACTACTACTACTACTACTACTACTACTACTACTACTACTACTACTACTACTACTACTACTACTACTACTACTACTACTGTGTGTGTGTGTGTTTTGTTTATGTTTATGTGTGTGTGTGTTTTGTTTCTGTGTATGTGTGTGTATGTGTACATATGTGTAGGGGTCGGCCATGTTATATAATATTAGTGAATAAATAATATTATCTAATATTATATAATATTAGTCAGACAAGCCGTCTCACCAGAATTTCAAATGTGTTTGAAAAACTATTATTATTGTGACACTATAATAATATTAGTTAATATTAGTTTTTCAAACACTAACATTAGTTGCCGTTTCCTATATATGTGTGTGAGTGTGTTTGTGTGTGTGTGTGTGTGTGTGTGTGTGTGTGTGTGTGGGGGGGGGGGGGGCTTATCACTTACTGCCGCATCATGATGTCTCTTGGACTACTATTAGTCAGAGGGGATGGGTGACACCAGGGGTGACACGAGGGGTGACACCAGGGGTGACACGAGGGGTGACACGAGGGGTGACACAAAATCGTAGCCCCTCCTCCTCGTGTCACCCCTCCCCTCTGCTATTAGTCACTGCTTTTTGACATCATTCGTCCCTTTCTCTTGTCTCCTCTCCCTCACCTGTTTATTTATCTTCCTAAAATGTTCAACTTAGATCATGCTGGTGAGTTTGAATTTGAATTTGAATGTTGGTCCCTTTCTCTTGTCTCCTCTCCTTATTGATTTATGTTCTCGAAAAGTTCAACTTAGATCATGTTGTGTATGAATTTGAATTTGAATTTGAATTTGAACGTTGGTCCCTTTCTCTTGTCTCCTCTCCCTAATGATTCATCTTCTAAAAAAGTTCAACTTAGACCATGTTGGTGAATATGAATTTAAATTTGATTTTTGTCCCTTTCTCTTGTCTCCTTCTGCTGTTGGTTTATGTTCTTTAAAAGTTCAACTTAGATCATGTTGGTGAGTATGAATTTGAATTTGAATTTGAATGTTGGTCCCTTTCTCTTGTCTCCTTTTGCTGTTGGTTTATGTTCTTTAAAAGTTCAATTTAGATCTGTAGTACTCACTGTCCGGAAAGAGCCTTTTATTTTTATTTTACCCCCACACACCCCACACACCCCACCCCACGCCACCCCACCCCACCTCATGCCACCCCACCCCACCCCACGCCACGCCACCCCACCCCACCCCACCCCACCCCACCCTACCCCACCCCACCCCACCCCACCCCACCCCACCCCACCCCATCCCACCCCACCCCACTCCACGCCACCCCACCCCACCTCATGCCACCCCACCCCACCCCACCCCACGCCACGCCACCCCACCCCATGCAACATGCATGGGAGAATGAATTTGAATTTCTATTGCGACATGCAGGTGATCATGCCTTTGAATTTGTTGAATTAGAATTTGAATTTGAATTTGAATTGCGACATGCAGGTGAGCATGACTGATGCACGGGACGTGATTGCTGCCGCCGCCACAGTCGCCGACAATATGCGCGCTGCTGTTGCTGAGGGCCTTCTGCCCACGACACCTGCCCTTGGTCGAGGCCCTGCAGGGATGGCAACCCTAGCTGTCCCTATGAACCGTGCCTCCAGCCGAGGCTACTGTGCACGGGTGGATATTATTGATGGCTCCGCTATCATTAGCAAATCAAACACTCCTTCAGGGGAGGTCCACCTCCGCCCACTGACAGCAGGTACGGCTTGGCTTGGCTTGGCTTGGTGGATGTGCTTGAGGGCACTGCTATCATTAGCAAATCAAGCACTCCTTCAGGGGAGGTCCACCTCCGCCTCTGACAGCAGGTACGGCTTGGCTTAGCTTGGCTTGGCTTGGTGGATGTGTATGGGGGCACTGCTATCATTAGCAGGTGAAACACGCCTTCAGGGGAGGTCTACCTCCGCCCTCTTACACCAGGTACGGCTTGGCTTGGCTTGGCTTGGCTTGTCTTGGCCTGGCTTGGTGGATGTACTTGAGGGCACTGCTATCATAAGCATATCAAGATCCCCCACACACACCCCCCATCCGCCCCCCCTCCAACTCACCCCCCCACCCCCACCCACCCACCCACCCACCCACTCCCCCACCCACATGCTCCCCTCCCCCCTCCCCCCAACCCCACCCCTCACACACCCACACACCCACACACACTCCCCCCCCACACAGATTTTCCCATCACCCCCACCACTCATACCCCTCATACCCCTCATACCCCCCACCCCTCACTCTTCACCCCCCACCCCTCACCCCTCACCCCCCCACACCTCCCACCCCCCACCCCTCACCCCCCCCACCCCCCCACCCCTCACCCTTCACCCCCCACCCCCCCACCCCTTCCCCTCAACCTTCACCCCTCACCCCTCACCTTTCACCCCAGGCCCTGCCGAGACCCTTGCCCGCTACTTCTGTTCTGCTGCCGGCTCCGAAACCAAAAGCCGAACCTCTTCACGCCTGTCCCAGCCAGGGGAGGGGTGGGAGGGTGGGCAGGGGGGCCCTGCCCAAGGCCCAGATCCCACAATGGGGGGGGGCCGAAATGCGGCCCTGACTAGGGCATCCGGGGGCAGCGGTGGGGGTGGGGGTGTGATGGCAGAGGATTCGTTTGAGGCGCGTCCTGTAATGCAAAGCACGCTACAGCAATTCTGGATTGCTGTCGGGTGAGTGTGTATGTGTGCGCGTGCGTGTTTGTGTGTGTTTGTGTGAGCGAGTGAGTGTGTGTGTGTTTGTGCGACCACACCCCCACCCCCACCAACCACCAACCACCATCTTCTTCACCAACAACAACACTGTTATTCAAAGCACGCTACAACAATTATAACTAGCCGTCGTGTGTGTGTGTGTGTGCGCATGCGTGTTTGTGTGGGTTTGTGCATCCCCGGCCCCAACATTCTACACCCTACACCCGACACACAACATCCAACACACAACACACAACACACAACAAAAAAACAAACACAAACACTACAGCTATGCAAAGCACGCTACAGGAATTATGGATAGCTGTCCAGTGAGTGAGTGTGTGTGTGTGTGTGTGAGTGTATGTGTGTGTGCGTGTTTGTGTGTGTTTGTGCACCCCCATCCTCACCACACAACACACAACAATCAACACCCACACCAACATCAACACCACAGACATTGAAAGCACGCTACAGCAATTCTGGATAGCTATCTGGTGAGTGTGTGTGTGTGTGTGTGTGTTTGTGTGTGTGTGTGTTTGTGCCTTCCCACCTCCACCACACACCACACAACACCCAACACCAACACCAACACCAATACCAATACCAACACCAATACCAGCACTACAGCTGTGCAAAGCACGCTACTAGAATTATGGATAGCTGTCGGGTCAGTGTGTGTGTGTGTGTGTGTGTGTGCGTTTTTGTGTGTGTGTTTGTGCACCCCCACCCCCAACACCCAACACCAACACCCAGCATCCACCAGCCAACCAGCTCCAGATGTGTGTGTGTGTGTTTGTGTACACCCCCACCCTAAACCCACCTCAACACCATCATTAACCCACCCTAAACCCTAAACCCTAAACCCACCTCAACACCATCATTAACCCACCCTAAACACTAAGTCCTAAGCCCTAAACCCTAACCCCACCCCAACACCATCATTAATCTACCCTAAAACCACCCTAAAACCACCCCACGGCCGTCATTAACCCACCCAAAATCCTAAATCCTAAGCCCTAAACCCTAAATTCACACCAACACCACAGTCATGATGAGCATGGGAACAAGTTGGAGGCAGCTCCAGATGTGAGACCTTCCAGAGAGCTCCAACATCACTTTGAGCTCATCATGCAGGTTGGTGCTCCTGTTTAAACCGTTATAACCATCTTAACTGTTTTACAACATCACTTAGAGCTCATCATGCAGGTTGGTGCTCCTGTTTAAACCGTTTAAACCATCTTAACTGTTTTACAACATCACTTTGAGCTCATCATGCAGGTTGGTGCTCCTGTTAAAACCAATTTAATCGTTTGTATCAGTTTATTCGTTTGAACCGCTCAAATCAGTTAATTCGTTTCAACTGTTTTATAACATCACTTTGAGCTCATCATGCAGGTTGGTGCTCCTGTTTTAATCGTTTTAACCATTTAAATCAGTTTATTTGTTTTAACCAATTTAACCATTTTATATCATCAATTTGAGCTCGTCATGCAGGTTGGTGCACCTGTTTTCACCGATTTAACCGTTTAAATCAGTTTATTTGTTTTAACCAATTTAAACAACTTATATCATCAATTTGAACTCGTCATGCAGGTTGGTGCACCTGTTTTAACCGTTTTAATCAGTTTATTTTTTAAACCATTGTCAGCATTATATTTGGTTAGATCGTTTAAATCATTTTATTATTTGAACTGTTTTATAACATCACTTTGAGCTCATCATGCAGGTAGGCGCACCCATTTTAAACTTTTAAACCGTTTAAATCAGTTTATTTGTTTTAATCGCTTAAACCTGATTGTTTGTTTTCGCCGTTTAAAACATTTAACCACTATTATAGCGTTTTAAATCATCACTTTGAGCTTATCATGCAGGGACGTGCACCTGTTTAAACCATTTAAATTGTAAAATTATTTCAATAGTTTTAACCGTTTTGGATCATTTATCACTTTAAGCTTATCATGCAGGTGCGTGCACATGTTCGAACCGTTTAACTGTTTCAACCACTATAAGCGTTTTAAATCATCACTTTGAGCTTATCATGCAGGGACGTGCACCTGTTTAAACCATTTAAACTGTAAAACCATTTCAACAGTTTGAACCGTTTTGGATCATTTATCACTTTAAGCTCATCATGCAGGTGCGTGCACATGTTCGAACCGTTTAACTGTTTCAACCACTATAAGCGTTTTATATCATCTCTTTGAGCTTATCATGCAGGGACGTGCACCTGTTTAAACCATTTAAACTGTAAAACCATTTCAACAGTTTGAACCGTTTTGGATCATTTATCACTTTAAGCTCATCATGCAGGTACGTGCACATGTTTGAACTGTTTTAACAGTGTAAATCAGTTTATTTGTTTTAACTGTTTCATGACATCACTTCGAGCTCATGGTGCAGGTTGGTGCACCTGCTTTAGCCGTTTCAACCGTATAATCAGTTTTTGGGTTTTTACCGTTTTAAGCACTATAATACGTTTTAACCGTTTTATAACATCCCTTTGAGATCATTTTGCTGGTAGATGGACATGTTTAAACCATTTCAACCGTTTTAACCATTCTAACCGTTTTATAACATCCCTTTGAGATCATTTTGCTGTACAGTGACATTTTAAACATTTTTCAACACCGTTGTTTAAAACGCATTCTAACCCGTTTTATAACATCACTTTGAGATCATCATGCTGGTAGATGCACATGTTAAAAAAAAACCTTTAACTGTTTATACTCATTCTAACCATTTTATAACATCACTTTGAGATCATCATGCTGGTAGATGCACATGTTTGAAAACATTCAACGTTTTAACCAGTCTAAAGACCGTTTTATAGAACACACTTTGAGATCATTATTGCCTGTAATGCCCATGTTTTAAAACCATTTCAAAATCAAGTTTCACCGTTTTAACCATTCTAACCGTTTTATAACATCACTTTGAGATCATCATGCTGGTAGATGCACATGTTTTAACCATTTCAACCGTTTTAACCATTCTAACCGTTTTATAACATCACTTTAATTCAATCATGCTGGAATTGCACATGTTTTAATCATTTCAAACCTTAAAAAAACCATTCCAAACCTTTTTAATTCACATCACTTTGAGATCATCATGCTGGTAGATGCACATGTTTTAACCATTTCAATTCAACCGTTTAAATTTAAACCATTCTAACCGGTTTATAATCACTTGAGATCATATGCCTGTAGATGCCATGTGTTTGAACCATTTCAAACTTTTTAATAACGCCTTCTAAACGTTTTAGAACATCACTTTGTGAGATCATCATGCGGTATATGCACATTTTTAAACCATTTCAACCGTTTAAACCATCTATTCTAATAAAAAAGTCCTCTAACTAACCTTTTATCATCACTTTAGAGATCATCATGCTGGTAGATGCACAGTTTTATCATTTCAAACAATCATCCGTTTCATAAACCCTTCAACGTTTTATAACTCACTTTGAATCATCATGCTGTAGATGCACATGTTTAAAAACCATTTCAATTCCAGCGTTTTAATTAACAAACCATTCTAACCGTTTTATAACATCACTTTGAGATCATTATGCTGGTAGATGCACATATTTTAACCATTTCAACCTTTTAAAGAAAAAAATTAACCATTACACCCCGTTTTTATAACATCACTTTGAGATCATCATGCTGGTAGATGCACATGTTTTAACCATTTCAACCGTTTTAACCATTCTAACCGTTTTATAACATCACTTTGAGATCATTATGCTGGTAGATGCACATGTTTTAACCATTTCAACCGTTTTAACCATTCTAACCGTTTTATAACATCACTTTGAAATCATCCTGCTGTAGAGAGAATGCGGACATGTTTTAATAAATAACCAGTTCAAAACAACGTTTTAAAAAAAAAAAAATAAAAAAACCATTCCCTTTAATAGGCCGTTGACGGATGGCTACTTCCCTCCCGCGCATGATGTACAACAACACATCACTTACAACCCTACACACACATACCTTACACTTACAGACGCGACACACACATACACAAATAAACTTACACACAATCACACATACACACATTCACACATACACTTGCACACATACACTAACACACATATACACTTACACACATACACACACATACACTTACACACAAACACACATACACGCAAAAAAATTGCGCACAAACACACTTACACACATACGCCCATACACACGCATACACACATACACACAGCTATACACACACATAAACACAGATACACACACCACCACCTTCATACATACATGAACACATACACACATACACACATATGCATACATGCACACAGTAACACACATATACACTTGCACATGCATACACACACATACACACACATGCACGCACATATACACATACACACATATATACACATGCATACACACACATACACACACATGCACGCACATATACACATACACACATATATACACATGCATACACACACATACACACACATGCACGCACATATACACATACACACATATATACACATGCATACACACACATACACACACATGCACGCACATATGCACATACACACATATATACACATGCATACACACACATACACACACATGCACGCACATGTACACATACACACATATATACACATGCATACACACACATACACACACATACACACACAGACACACACACATATACACACGCATAAACACATACACACATATATACACATGCATACACACACATACACACACATGCACGCACATATACACATACACACATATATACGCACGCAGACACACACAGACACACACAGACACACACAGACACACACACATATACACACGCATAAACACACACACACACTCACACACACACATACACACATACACACATACACATACACATACACATACACACACATACACATACACACACACATACACACACACACACATACACATACACATACACATACACATACACATTCACATACACATACACATACACATACACATACACATACACATACACAAACACCCGCACAAACTACCACCACACACACCATCACTGTACACCACCACCACCACCACCACCACCACATACAACATCTTGTGGTGCAGTTGCTGGCTTGCCTATTGATAGATGCACTACTGCCCGCCCATGCCAATGCCAATGCGGTCCACACCAAACCACCACCACACACACACACATCCACATGCACACATGATCTACTCTCACACACACAGCCCCTTTCAGTGATATACAATGGTCTAGTGGTAGATCAGATCGCTTGAGGATGAAGAGTCGGGGGTTCGACTCCCCCTTCGGTCGCTCTTGGCGTTGCAGGTCGTTGTCAGCCGCGATGGTAGCTTATCCAGTTGAGGAAGGAGACCGCTCCCCACCTGCGTACGACGGGCTCCCTTAACATCACGCCCCACCAGGCGTTATCATTATCTCACACACACAAACACACACACACAGGACGTGGTGCAGTTGCTGGCTCGTCCATTGACAGATGTGCTTCTGCCTGCCCATGCCAACGCCAACGCGGTCCACATCAAATCGCCCTATGACCTGGGCCTTCCAACAGCTGTGGCCCGCATCATTGATGTCATCATCATCAAAGGCCTACCAAGGGCACTTGAATCCATTTTCAGTTTCGACCTACTCTTCGATGAGCTCAACGGGGGTGCGCCCACATCCCACTTTGGGGCTCCTAGGGGCTCTGCTGTAGTAAAGGTCAGTGTGCGTGTGTGTCTGTCTGTATGTGTGTGTGTCTGTTTATGTATGTGTATGTATGTGTATGTATGTGTGTGTATGTGTGTGCGTGTGTGTCTGTCTGTATGAGTGTGTCTGTGTATGTATGTGTGTGTCTGTATGTTTGTGTGTGTGTCAGTGTATGTATGTGTGTGTCTGTGTATGTATGTGTGTGTCAGTGTATGTATGTGTGTGTCTGTGTATGTATGTGTGTGTCTGTGTATGTATGTGTGTGTCTGTATGCGAACTGTGGACACCCAACTGTGGGTCCCCTAGAGGCTCTGCTGTGGTGAAGGTAAACAAACTGCGGTACAGGTCAGTGCCCAGGGGTAGGCTCTGCTGTAGTTAAGGTCAGTGTGCGTGTGTGTCTGTATGTTGCATTCATCAAAACAGGGATCGGGTAGCTGGAAGAGTTTACATTACAAACTGCGGTACAGGTCAGTGCCCAGGGTTGGCAGAAACTGCGGTACAGGTCAGTGCCCAGGGTTGGCAGAAACTGCGGTACAGGTCAGTGCCCAGGGTTGGCAGAAACTGCGGTACAAGTCAGTGCCCAGGGTTGGCAGAAACTGCGGTACAGGTCAGTGCCCAGGGTTGGCAGAAACTGCGGTACAAGTCAGTGCCCAGGGTTGGCAGAAACTGCGGTACAGGTCAGTGCCCAGGGTTGGCAGAAACTGCGGTACAGGTCAGTGCTCAGGGTTGGTAGAAACTGCGGTACAGGTCAGTGCCCAGGGGTAGCAGAAACTGCGGTACAGGTCAGTGCCCAGGGTTGGCAGAAACTGCGGTACAGGTCAGTGCCCAGGGGTAGCAGAAACTGCGGTACAGGTCAGTGCCCAGGGGTAGCAGAAACTGCGGTACAGGTCAGTGCCCAGGGGTAGCAGAAACTGCGGTACAGGTCAGTGCCCAGGGGTAGCTGGAATCTGTTTTCAGTTATTACATTCTCTTTGGTGAGCTCAACCGGGGGGGCTCACGTCCCACTTTGGGGCCCCTAGAGGCTCTGCTGCAGTGAAGGTAAAAAATATCTGCGGCACAGGTCAGCCTAGGGGTACCTGGTAGAGTAGAATCATAAGGGAGCTCCCTTGACAGTGAACAGCTTAATGGCTGTTGGACTGCGCAATAAACGGGGAAAAAAAGACAAACCCCCAGTGATGTTTTTTTCAAATCTGAAAGTGGGTTTCTCCTAGCTTTATGGTTGTAGGCCTCCTCCAGGGACACCGTTCTGGTGCTTTTATAGCTTTAAGGGGCCATTTGGGGCCATAATTTGGGGCCATAATTTTTTTTTTTTTTTTACTTTTTATAGCAATGATTTCTCCAAAACGGGGTCAAAACTAGCAATCGCTATATATAGCGGAAACAATATCCCTGACAAAACCCTGGTGCGTTGCAGGTAAGCAACACTTTTTAGTGTACATGCCTGTACTGTACTGTACTATACATTTATGTACTGCTCTGTACTGTACTGTACTGCAATGTACAGAACTGTACTGCAATTTACAGACAAAGCATGTGTGCATTGCAGATAAGCAGTGCCGTTTACTGTTCGTTTGTGCACTGTACTGCAAAGCAAGTGATAAGCAGTGCCGTTTACTGTTCGTTTCTGCACTGTCCTGCACTGTACTGTACTGTACTGTAATGTAATTTTCAGACAAACACTTGTGAATTGCAGATAAGCAGTACTTTTTACTGGACCTAACTATACTGTACTGTACATTACATTACTGTACCGTACTGTAGTTTACAGACAAAACACTTGTGCATTACAGATAAGCAGCGCCTTTTCCTGTACCTCTCTGTACTGTACTGTACTGTACTTAGTTGTACTTTACTGTACTGTACTATAATTTAAAAACAAACACTTGTGCATTACAGATAAGCAGCGCCTTTTCATGTACCTCTCTGTTCTGTACTTTACTGTACCTAGTTGTACTTTACTGTACTGTACTATAATTTACAGACAAACACTTGTGCACTGCAGATGAGCAGCACCTTTAACTGTACCTTGATGTACTGTACTGTACCGTACTGTAATTTACAGACAAACACTCGTGCATTACAGATAAGCAGCGCCTTTTCCAAGCTTGGGAGTGAAGATGCTTGCAATAAGGAGACTGAGAGGGAAAGAGAGAAAAGCCAGCTCTGGTACCGGGATGTGGCAAAGCGAGATGAAGACACGGTGCGTTGAAGAGCCAATGTGCCACCCAGCTAGAAAGGGCCCTGTTAAACTTCCCCTGCCGCCCCAAACACGCCTTGGAGCTCCAGGGGCTGATAAAAAATAAAGACATAAATAGTAAACACAAAAAAATAAATCTGGTACCGGGATGTGGCAAAGCGAGATGAAGACACGGTGAGTTGAAGAGAGGAGAGCCAGCTGTATACATACACACATACATAGCTATACATACATAGCTATGTATGCATACATACACACATACATAGCTATATATGCATACATAGATTATATTGTAGAATTAAATTGTCACTGTAGCACGAACTCAGGGCTCCCGTCGGTTAAACGATTGTTTGGGGCTCAGTTCATCAGTGCTTTTTCTTTTTAAGCCCTTCCTATACGGTTGGGCAAGTCCCTTTAGCCTATATGGCCTACCCCTGGACTGTAACATACATACATAGCTCTATTTATGTATGTATGTATGTATGTATGTATGTATGTATGTATGTATGTATGTATGTATGTATGTATGTATGAATGAATGAATGAATGTATGTATGTACTAGTACATTGCCCGTGTGGCCGGAGGCCACCCGCCACCCCTCCCACCTATACAAACCTGCAAAAGGGCAATTTAGGCTCATTCTTTCTTCACAAAACCTGATGAACCTGTATTTACTCGACATTTCCAGTGTGAGCATGACCATATGTTGCATTTTTCACACAAAAACTGGAGGCATGTATAGCAAGATGCCTAATGTCACCCCTCCACGCCCCCTTGCACATACACTCCTCCCTCAGTCCCTCCTCCCCTCTTTCTTTGCCCCTCCCTCTCGCCTCCTTCATGCCTCCTTCCTATTTTCTGTCTCCAACCCCCCTCCCTTACTTCCCATCCACCCTCCCCTCTCTCCATCTATCCCCCCCCCCCCCCCCCCTCACACACACACACCACACACACGTCCCCTGCTCCCCATCTCTCTCTCCCCCCCCTGCCCACCCCCAAGGCCGAAAACCCACAAAAACAAACACACTCATCACTCTTCCCTTCTTCTTCCTACCGCTCCCTACCCTGCCACTTTAGCTGCGAGGTTTGATCGGGAAGAAGACTAAGGGGGGACAAAAGGCAGACCTGTGGGTGATTTAACCAAGCGAATCCGATCCACCGAAAGCTTGCGAACGATTGAATCCCGCGGAGAAACCTGGGCTCGCGCCGCATTACGACTTGCCTGCAGCATATTCTTTACATGCAATTGGGCCGGGAATATATCTGTTTGACCTCAAAATACCTCATTCAGCCAACTCTGCCCTCTGCCCCCGGCGCAGCATACTGCGTGGGACATGTTCCCAGCTAGCAAGGGCCCTGTTAAACTTCGCCTGCCGCCCCAAACACGCCTTGGAGCTCCAGGGACTGATAACAAATAAATACATAATTAGTAAACACAAACCAAACAAAATTCGCAGACCCGTCAATGTGCCACCCAGCTAGCAAGGGTTATGTTTACCTGCCACCCCCAACATGCCTTGGAGCTCCAGGGACTGATAACAAATAAATGCATAATTAGTGAACACAAAACACAAAAAGTGCAACAAAATATTCTCGCACACCCGCTAATGGGCTGGGTTTTTTTATGTGCCGCAGACCCGCCAATGTGCCACCCAGCTAGCAAGGGTTCTGTTTGCCTGCCACCCCCAACATGCCTTGGAGCGCCAGGGGCTGATAAAATATACTTACGTAAATAGTTAGCACACCAAAATCTCGCATGCCAGCTATCTTTTGGGTTTTTTCTTTCTTTGCCGCAGACCTGTCAATGGGCCACCCAGCTAGCAAGGGCTATGTTTTCATGCCGCCCCAAACACGCCTTTAAGCTCCAGGGGCGGATTAAAAATACAAACATAAATAGTAAGCACACCAAAATCTTCATTTTTGTTTCTTTGCCGCAGACCCGTCAATGTGCCACCCAGCTGTTTTCATGCCGCCCCCAACATGCCTCGGAGCTCCAGGGGCGGATTAAAAATACAAACTTAAATAGTAAGCACACCAAAATCTTCATTTTTGTTTCTTTGCTGCAGACCCGTCAATGTGCCACCCAGCTAGCAAGGGTTCTGCTTGCATGCCACCCACAACACGCGTTGGAGCGACAGCCGCTGATTAAAAATATAAAAATAAATTAATAAACAGTAAACAAAATATTCTCGCAGACCCGCCAATGGGCTGATAAAAAAAAACTTTGTTTTGCTTCAGGCCCGCCAATGTGCAATAGCAAGAGTTCTGTTTGCCTGCTGCTCCCTACACGCGTTGGAGCGTCAGGGACTGATACAAAAAAAAGTAAACAAAAATATTCTCGCACAACTTATAAAAAAATAATATTCTCGCATAATATTCTCGCATAACTTACAAAAAAAAGTAAACCAAAATATTCTCGCATAACTTATATATATATAAAAACCAAAATATTCTCGCATAACTTATATATATATTTTTTGTGTGCCACAGCCCCGCCAATGTGCCACCCAGCTAGCAAGGGCTCTGTTTGCCTGCCACTCCCAACGCGCCTTGGAGCGCCAGAGGCTGATTACAAATAAAAAGTGCAACAAAATATCCTCGCACACCCGCTAATGGGCTGGGTTTTTTTATGTGCCGCAGACCCGCCAATGGGCCACCCATCTAGCAAGGGTTCTGTTTGCCTGCCACCCCCAACATGCCTTGGAGCGTCAGGGGCTGATAAAAATAAATAAAAAGTAAAAAACAATATTCTCGCATACCTTCAAAAATATATTTTGTGTGCCACAGACCCACTAATGGGCTGGGTTTTTTATGTGCAGCAGACCCGTCAATGTGCCACCCAGCTAGCAAGGGTTCTGTTTGCCTGCCACCCCCAACACGCCTTGGAGCGGCAGGGAGCGTACCTCTTGAGGTCTATGCGCAAGTTCATGTCGGCCAGCATACAGCTGGCAAGGCTGAACGCAACGTCAGTGACCACCCTTCTAGCCATGGCGCACACCCTGCTGCCGCTGTCGGGGATCTGTGCTGAACTAGCTGCTTTACAAGTGGGAAGAGAGTGAGTTGTGGAGGTGTGGGGTGGTGTGTGGGGTGGGGTGGGGTGGGGGGTGTGAGATGGTGGTGGGGGGGTTTGAGGTGTGAGGTGTAAATTCCGAGTCAACCCTTCTGGCCATGGCACACACCCGGCTGGCCTCTGTCGTGGCATCTGTGCTGAACGCTGCTTACAAAGTGAGAGAGTGATGTTTGTGTGGTGTTGTGTGGGGTGTAAAGAGTGTTGAGTGTGGGGTGGTTTGTGGGGTCGGGTGGGTGTGGGTTTCGTTGTGTTGGATTTGAGTATGGGTTGGGTGTGGGGTGTTTGTGGGGTGTGGGGTTGTGTTGGGGTGTGGGTGGGGTGGGCGGTTGGGGTGTGGGGGTTTGGGGTTTGGGTGTCAGTATCTGTGACCACCTCCTGAGCCATGGCACCCACCCTGCTTCTGCTGTCGGAATCTGTTCTGAATGGACCCCTACAAGTGGAAGAGAGTGGAGTCGTGGTGTGTGGGTCGTTGGGGTGGGGGTTTGTGCTGTTGGGGTGTGGTGGGGTATTGGGGTGTGTGAGTGGGGTGGGGTTTGGGTAGTGGGTGTTGGGGTGGGGTTGTGGGTGTGGGTGGGGTGGGGTAGTGGTGGAGGTGGGGTGGGGTGGTGTGGGGTGGGGGTGTGTGTGTGTGGTGGTGTGGTGTGGTGTTGGTGTGGTGGTGGTGTGGTGTGGGTGTGGTGTGGTGGGTGTGGGTGTGGTAAGTGGGGTCGGGTGGGGTGATAAGGTTTTGCATTTAGGTTGTGGGGTTGTGGGGTGGTGTGTGTGGGGTGGTGGGGGTGTGATTTTGAGGTTTGTGGGTTGGGGTGGTGTTGGGGTGGGGGTGTTGGTGGGGTGGGGTTGGTGGTTGGGTTTTGGGTGTGAGTGTGGATGTGGTGTTTGGTCTAGGGGTGGGTGGTGGGTGTTTGTGCGGTGTATAGGTGGGTGGGGTGTGGTGGGGTTGTGGGGTGTTGGGGGTGGTGTTGTGTGTGGATGTTGGGGTCTGGGGTGGGGTGTGGGTTTGCGGTGGTGGGTGTGGGGTGGGGTGGCGTGTGTTGAGGGTGGTGGTGGGTGGGGTTGGGTGGGCGTGGGGTTGTGGTGTTGGTGTGTGGGGTGGGGGTGTGTTTGTTGGTGATGTGTTTTGGGGTGGGTGTTGTTTGGTGCGGCTGAGGGTTTGCGTTGTGGGGGTGTGGGGGTGCGGCCAGGTGTCGGCTGTGTGGGGGGGGTGGGTTTCGGTGGATGGGGTGGGGTGGGGTGTGGGGTTTGAGGTTGGGTTGGGTCAAGTGGGGTGGGGTGTGGGGTGGTTATATGGGGTTTGGGTTTTTTAGGTGGAGGTGGTCGAGTCAATCCGTGCCTACCCGGTTCTGGCCAGTAGCAACACACGCACTGCTGCCCCTGAGGTCGGGTATCTGTGCTGAACTGGACGCCCTACAAGGGGAGGAGAGTGAGTTATATATGTTGTTAAAACCCTAAACCCTAAAACCCTAAACCCTAAAACCCTAAACCCTAAATCCCTAAACCCTAAATCCCTAAACTGTAAAGCCTAAGCTCACACCCTGCTGCCACTGTCGGGTATCTGTGCTGCACTGGACGCCCTACTAGTTGAAGAGATTGAGTTGTGTAGTGTGTAGTGTGGGGTGTGGGGTGGGTGGGTGGGCGTATCGTATCCGTCCCAATTTCTCGTCTCCTCTTGCTGTTGATTCCTCTTTTCGAACATTTGAACTTAGATACCTCCTACTGACTGCCCAGAAGATGGCATTTATGTGTGACCACCACTACCCCCCACCCCCCACCCACCCACCACACACACACACACTGCTGCCGCTGTCCGGTATCTGTGCTGACCCTCACTTGTGAATCTCTCTACCTGCTGTACCGTTACTTGTACATCCTTGTACCTACTGTACCCTCACTTGTACATCACTGTACCTGCTGGAACCTAACTTGTACATCCTTGTGCCAGCTGCACCCTCACTTGTACATCCTTCTACCTGCTGTACTCTCACTTGTACATCCTTTCCCTTCTGTTCCCTTACCTGTACATCCGTTTCCTGCTGTACCCTCACTTGTACATCCTTGTACCTGCTGTACCCTCACTTGCACATCCGTGTACCTGCTGTACCCGCACTTGCACATCCTCGTACCTGCTGTACCCGCACTTGCACATCCTTGTACCTGCTGTACCCGCACTTGCACATCCTTTACCTGCTGTCCCGCACTTGCACCATCCTTGTACCTTGCTGTACGCAACACTTGCACATCCTTGTACCTGCTTACCCGCCTTGCACATCCTTGTACCTGCTGTACCCCCGCACTTGCACATCCTTGTACCCTGCTGTACCCGCAACTTGCACCTCTTGTACTGCTGTACCCTCACTTGCACATCCTTGTACCTGCTGTACCCGCACTTGCACATCCTTGTACCTGCTGTACCCGCACTTGCACATCCTTGTACCTGCTGTACCCGCACTTGCACATCCTTGTACCTGCTGTACCCGCACTTGCACATCCTTGTACCTGCTGTACCCGCACTTGCACATCCTTGTACCTGCTGTACCCGCACTTGCACATCCTTGTACCTGCTGTACCCGCACTTGCACATCCTTGTACCTGCTGTACCCGCACTTGCACATCCTTGTACTTGCTGTACCCGCACTTGCACATCCTTGTACCTGCTGTAACCCGCCCTTGCACATCCAATGTACCTGCTGTACCCGCACTTGCACTCCTGTACCTGCTGTACCCCCGCACTTGCACATCCGTGTAACGTGCTGTACCCGCACTAATGGCACATCCTGTAGCTGCTTAAACCGTCTTTCCATTCTTGTACCTGGTAGGCCGCGCACTGCACATCCTTGTACCTGCTGTACCCGCACTTGCACATCCTTGTACGTGCTGTACCCGCACTTGAACATCTGTTCCCTGCTGTACCCTCACGTGTACATCATTGTACCTGCTGTACCCTCACTTGTACATCCCTCTACCTGCTGTACCCTTACTTGTTCACCTCTCTACCTGCTGAACCCGCACTTGTACATCCTGCTAAACCGCTGTAACCCTTACTTGTACATCCGTCTACCTGCTGTAAACCCTCCGTGTACATCCGCTACCTGCTGTACCCCTCAACGGTGTACAGTCCCTCTACCCTGGCTGTACCCTCACGTTGTACCTCCTCTACCTGCTGTAGGCCCTCACCTTGTACAATCCATCTACCGTGCTGTACCCTCTTTTTACACCTCTAACCTGCTGACCCTCACTTTGTACATCACCTCTACCTGCTGTACCCTCACATGTACATCCCTCTACCTGCTGTATACCTTCCTTGTACATCCCTCGCCTCTGTACCCTCACGTTACTCCCTCTACCTGACTGTACCCTCACTTGTACATCCCTCTACCTTCTGTAACCTCACGTGTACATCCCTCTACCTGCTGTACCCTCACGTGTACATCCCTCTACCTGCTGTACCCTTACTTGTACATCCCTCTACCTGCTGTACCCTCACTTGTACATCCCTCTACCTGCTGTACCCTCACTTGTACATCCTCTACCTGCTGTAACCTCACTTGTACATCCCTCTACCTGCTGTACCCTCACTTGTACATCCTTGTGCCTGCTGTAACCTTACTTGTACATCCCTCTACCTGCTGTACCCTCACTTGTACATCCCTCTACCTGCTGTACCCTCACTCGTACATCCCTCTACCTGCTGTACCCTCACTTGTACATCCCTCAACCTGCTGTAACCTTACTTGTACATCCTTTCCCTTCTGTTTCCTTAACGTACATCCCTGTACCTGTTGTACCCTTACTTGTACATCTGTTTCCTGCTGTACCCTCACTTGTACATCCCTATACCTGCTGTACCCTTACCTGTACATCGTGTACCTGCTGTACCCTTACTTGTACATCCGTTACCTGCTGTACCCTCACTTGTACATCCTGTACTTGCTGTAACCTCACTAGTACATCCCCTGATTTCTGTGCCGTCAGGCGCTGCAGAGTGGGTTCCGCATCAGGCTAAGTCGTTGGGAAGTGGCTTGGTCCTCTTGCACACTTGGCCCCCCCTGATTCAACTGATGAAGAGGTTGATCAGTGGTGTTTACGAGCAGTATGGCTCAGCTGCAAAAGGATACTCAGGTAGGTCAATTCATAAACTAACAACAAACAAACAAACATGACAAGCAGGTGTGTACGAGCAGTATGGCTCAGCAGCTTATTACCCCGAACAAGATACAGGTTCTTATTTATTCCTTTGTTTTAGGGTTAGGTTTGGGTGTGCAGTAATGGTTACATAATCAAGTTCACAACGTACATGGTATCACACATCATAGTAGTGGTTACATATTCAAGTTCACAACGTACATGGTATCACACATCATAGTAGTGGTTACATATTCAAGTTCACAACGTACATGGTATCACACATCATAGTAGTGGTTACATATTCAAGTTCACAATGTACATGGTATCACACATCATAGTAGTGGTTACATAATCAAGTTCACAACGTACATGGTATCACACATCATAGTAGTGGTTACATATTCAAGTTCACAACGTACATGGTATCACACATCATAGTAGTGGTTACATAATCAAGTTCACAACGTACATGGTATCACACATCATAGTAGTGGTTACATATTCAAGTTCACAACGTACATGGTATCACACATCATAGTAGTGGTTACATAATCAAGTTCACAGCCCTACATAGGAGACATTGGTAAAATTATCGCAAGTAGCCAGGTTTAGGGTTTAGGGTTTAGGGTTTATAGGCTTGGGATTGTGGAATCATTGTCAGCGATTGGACTCGTGCCCTCTTCATCCCAGACCCAGTCTGCAGACTCGTCATCACTGGATTGTTCTGAAAAGGGATGGCCGACTGCAGCGTGGAGCTATCAGTAGTGGAGACTCTGGGATAGGCCTCGACCATTTTTTGTAGTCTGGTGGTATGCTTGAGAACTGGTTCACTGGTTCACAGGCTGTTGATGGGTCTGTGTGCACGGTTCGGCGAGGGAACTTATGTTTCTCGGATGCCAGGAGACGGGGAAACTTAGTGGTGAAGTCCTGTATGATCTGGCCTAGAGGTGGTCTGTGCATGGTGATGAAAGCTGGGGAGGCGTCCAGGGATTTGATAATCAATGCAAACTTGGATTCTTCATCATTGGCCTAATCATGTACATGACAAGGTAATTCAAAGCGCCACTTTTGCGCTTTTGAGCGCTGACTTTTTGACCCCCTCTGCGCTTTAAGCGCATTTTTTTGCACCCCCCTGTGGGCGCTGCAAGCAATTTTTGCGCTTTTTGCATTACAAAGCGCAGTTTTTTTGTTTTCAAGTGCGCTAAAGCGCTGGCAAATTTGGCCATTTGAAGTACCCTGGTACATGAATGCACAAAGTAACGAGAAACTGACAAGCTGACAAACTGACAAACTGACAAACTGACAAGCTGACAAACTGACAAACTGACAAACTGACAAACTGACACGCTGACAAACTGACAAACTGACAAACTGACAAGCTGACAAACTGACACACTGACAACTGGCAAAACTGACACTGACAAGCTTGGGGAAACGCGCAAAAAAACGACAGACTGACAAGCTGACAAACTGACAAGCTGACAAACTGACAAACTGACAAGCTGACAAACTGACAAACTGACAAACTGACAAACTGACAAGCTGACAAACTGACACACTGACAAGCTGACAAACTGACAAACTGACAAGCTGACAAACTGACAAGCTGACAAGCTGACAAACTGACAAGCTGACAAACTGACAAACTGACAAGCTGACAAACTGACAAACTGACAAACTGACAAACTGACAAGCTGACAAGCTGACAAACTGAGAAACTAACAAGCTGACAAACTGACAAGCTGACAAACTGACAAACTGACAAGCTGACAAACTGACAAACTGACAAACTGACAAACTGACAAGCTGACAAGCTGACAAACTGACAAACTGACAAGCTGACGAGCTGACAAACTGACAAACTGACAAGCTCACAAACTGACAATCTCACAAACTGACAAACTAACAAACTAACCAACCAACCAACCGGCTGTATGAGCAATATGAATCAGCTGCAAAGAGATGCCACCAACAACCACTTACCACCAACCACCATCCCCTCCCTGCACAGCACCAAAGCTCGGTGTACCACCCACCGTCCACCATCCACCATCCACCACCCATCCCCTCCAACCCCCTCCCTGCACAACATCCGGCCTCATTGTACAGCCCACCACCTACCACACACCAACCTCATTGTACAGCCCACCACCTACCACACACCAACCTCATTGTACAGCCCACCACCTACCACACACCAACCTCATTGTACAGCCCACCACCTACCACACACCAACCTCATTGTACAGCCCACCACCTACCACACACCAACCTCATTGTACAGCCCACCACCTACCACACACCAACCAATTGGTCAACAGCCCACCACCTACACACCCAACCCTCATTGTACAGCCACCCCTACCACCACACACCAACCATGCATTGTACAGCCCCACCACCTACCACACACCAACCTCATTGTACAGCCCACCACCTACCACACACCAACCTCATTGTACAGCCCACCACCTACCAGCCACCACCCACCACCCTCCACTCACCACTCTCCACCCACCACCCAACACCCTTCACCCTCTGCCCACCACCCACCATACACTGCCCACCATTCACCACCCACCACCCTCCACTCACCACCCACCACCCACCACTCACCACCAAACACCCACAACCCAACACCCTCCACCCACCACCTTCCGCCAACCACCCACCACCCTCCACCCATCACCCAACAACCCTCCACCCACACCTTCCAGCCTTCACCCACCACCCAACAACCCTTAAACAGGAACCCTCTGCCCCACCCCATACACTGAGCCCACCATTCACACCCAGCACCCTCGCACTCCCCACTCCCCACCAGTACCAATCAGCACACCAAACACCCACAACCCAACACCCTCCACCCACCTCCTTCCGCCCACCACCCACCACCCTCCATCCATCACCCAACACCCTCCACCCAACACCTTCCACCCAACACCCAACACCCTTCACCCTCTGCCCACCACCCACCATACACCGCGCACCATTCACCACCCACCACCCACCCACCACTCTCCACCAAACACCCACAACCCCAAACCAACCACTCCCCCCCACCCACCCACCAACCTCTCCACCCACTCCCACCATCCACCACCCACTACCCACATCAAACACCCACCACCTACCATTCACCACCACCCACCATCACCACCCCCAAAACCCACCCACCACCCCCACCCACCACCCTCCACTCACACCCACCACCCTCCTCCAACCCCCCTCCCACCCCCTCCCTCCCCAGCACCCAAGCTACTCAGTGCCCCTGACCTCCCCCTCACCATCCACCACCTCCACCCACCACCTACCACCCACCACCCACCACCCTCCACCCACCACCCACAACCCACCACCCTCCAACCCCTCCCCAAGCACCCAAGCTAAACCCAGTCACCTGACCTCCCCCTCAACCACCCTCACCCACCACCCACCACCACACCATCCTCCACCACCACCCACCCCCCCACCATCACAACCCACCACCCACCCCCCTCCACCCACCACCCACCACCCTCCCACCCCTCCCTCACAGCACCAAGCTACTCCGTGAACCTGACCTCCCCCTCACCACCCTCCACCCACCACCCACCACCCGGACCATCCTCCACCACCATCCCACCACCCACCATCCACCACCCACCACCCACCACCCACCCCCCACCACCCACCACCCTCCCCCCCCTCCCTCCACAGCACCCAAGCTACTCAGTGCACCTGACCTCCCCCTCACCACCCACCAACCACCAACCACCCCCCCTCCAATCCCCTCCCTCCACAGCACCAAGCACCTCAGTGCACCTGACCTCCCCCTCACCCCCCCTCCACCCACCACCCACCACCCTCCACCCTCCACCCACCACCCACTACCTACCACCCACCACCCACCACCCTCCACCCATCACCCACCCACCCCACCCACCCCCCTCCCACCCCCTCCCTCCACAGCACCCAAGCACCTCAGTGCACCCGACCTCCCCCTCACCACCACCAAGGTGGTGAACGAAGTGCTCAAGTGTAACACACACGCCAGGCTGGCAGCGGAAGCTTCCGGAGTCAGCCTGGCTCCAGAACCGTCATCCCCCAGTCTGGCAGCCAAGCAGTCCTTGCCTCGCTGTCTGCCGTGCCTCATACACCACCCTAAACCCTGAGAGATCCAACTTGGGCGGGGAACCTCTGCAACGCAGAGAAGTCATCAAGCCCGTGTTCAAAATGAAGCTTGTGTGTGGGTGTAGTGGGGGGGGGGGGGGGGGAGTGGGTCGGGGGGTGGGGGGTGGGGGTGGGGGGGGTAGTGGAGTGGGGTGGGGGTTGGGGATGGAAGAGCCTCATCAGCCCGTGTTCAAATGACGCTGGTTTTTTTTTGTGTGTGGGTAGTTGGTGGAGGTGTGGGGGTAGTGGGGTCGGGTGTGTGTTTGTTGGGGGGGGGGTGGGGGGGGTAGTGCTTGGGGTGGGGGGGGGGGGGTGGAAGGAGTCAATCAAGCCGTGTTCAAAATGAATGCTGGTTGTTTGGGGTAGTGGGTGGGGTTGGTGGTTGTGTGTGGGGGGGGGTATTGGTGGGTTAGGGGGGTGGTTTTTGGTAGAAGTCAATCAAGCCCGTGTTCAAAATGAAGCTGGGGTGTTGGTTATTGGGTCGGGTGTGTGGTGTGGGGTGGGGGGGGGGATGTGGTGGGGGTAGGTGAGTGGGGTGGGGGTGGGTTGGAAGAATTCAATCAAAGCCCGTATTCAAATGAAGCTGGTGTGGGGGGGTAAGTGGGGTGTTAGTGTGGGGGTATGGGTCGGGTGTGTGTGTGTGTGGGTGTGGTGTGGGGGGGGCGTGGTATTGAGTGGGTGGGGGGGGGTGGGGATGGAAGGATCAATCAAGCCCGGTTTAAATGAAGCTGGGTGTGGGGGGTAGTGGGTGGTGTGTGGGGGGTAGTGGGTTCGGGTTGTTTTGTGGGGGGGTGGGGGGTCGGTATAGGTTGGGTGGGGTGGAAGAAGTCAGTCCCGCCGTGTTCAATGAATGCTGTGGTGTGTGTGGGTCGTGGGTCGGGGGTGGTAGGTGTGTGTTGGGGGGTAGTTATGGGGTGGGGTTGGGGTGAAGAAATCAATCAAGGCCCCGTGTTCAAAATGAAGCTGTTGTGTGGGGTGTAGTGGGTCTGGGGTGGTGCCAGGGTGTGTGGGGGGTGGGGGTGGGGGGGGGGGGGGTAGTTAGTGGGTGTGAAGTGGGTGGGGACGGGTGGGTTTGGGTGGGTATGGGTCTGGGGGGCGGGGTGTGGTGAGGGGGGGGGGGGGGTAGTGGGTGTGAGGTGGGTGGTCGGTGGTGACGGGGTGTGAAGGGGGTGGGGGGTCGGCGGGGGGGGGGGGGTGGGTGGGGGGGTGGTAGTGGGGTGGGGGGGGGGGAGCAAGGTGTGGGTGGGGGGGTGTGAGGGTGGGTGTGGGGGGGAGTGGGTGGTGGGGTGGGTGGGGACGGGGGGGTGGGGGGGGGTGGAGGGTGGGGGGTAGGGGTGGAAGAAGAAATAGAAATATTCAAGAAGTGTACAAAATGTAGCTGGGGGTGGGGGGGGTAAGTGGGGTGGGGTGTGGGGGTTTGGGGTAGGGGGTGGGTGGGGTGTGGGGGGTGGGATGTGGGTGGGTGTGTGTGGGGGGGGTAGGGGTGGAGAGGTGGGGGTGGGGGAAGGTTGGTCGGGGTGCGTGTGGGGGGTCGTCGTGTGTGTAGGGGGTAGTGGAGGGGGTGGGGGAGGGTGGTGTGGGATGGGTTGAGTGTGGGGTTGGGTGTAGGGGGAGGTGGTTGTGGGGGTGAGGTGGGTGGGAACGGGTGTGGAGGGTGGGGGGGGGGGGAAGGGGGGGGGAGGGGTGTGGGTTGGTGGGATTGGGGGGGGTGTGTGGGTGTTTGTGGGGGGGGTAGGTAGTGTAGGTGTGTGGTGAGGTGGGGGGGGCGAGGGGGTGAGGGTGGGGGGTAGGGGTGGAAGAAATATATCAAGCCGTGTTCCAAAATGCAGCTGGTGAGTCGGTGGTAATGGGGTGGGTTGGGTGTGGGTTGAAAGAGAAAGAGATCAATCAAAGCTGTGTCAAAATGAAGATGGTGGGGGGGGGGCGGGTGGTAGTGGGGGGTGGGGTAGGAAGTGGGTCGGGGATGGGGGTGGGGGGTGGGGTAGTGGGAGGGGGGGGGGGGGGGGGTTTGGGTAGTGGGGTTGTGGGGACGGTGGGGACGGGGGGGGGGGGGGCGGGGGGGTGGAAAGAAATCTAATCAAAGTTTGTGGTTCAAAATGAAGCTGGTGGGTGCGGGGGGGGTAGGGGTGGGGGGTTGTGGGGGGGTAGGGGGCGTGGGTGGGGGTTAGTGGGGTGTGGGGGGGTGGGAGGGGGTAGTTGGGCTGCGGGTTGGGTGGGGGGATGTGTGGGTGGTTGCGAAGAAATCAATAAGTCGGTTCAAAATGAAAGCTGGTGTGTGGGGGGGGGGTACTGGGGAGGTGGGGGTAGTGGGTGTGGGGGTGTGGGGTGATCGGGGGTTGGGTTGTGGGGTGGTTTGGGTGAAGAAATCAAATCAAGACCAGTGTTCAAATGAAGCTGGTGTGTGGGGGGTGGTGGTAGTGGGGTGTGGGGGGTAGTGGGGTGTGTGGGGGTTGGGGGATACCGGGGGTGTCGGGTGGGGGGTTGGGGGTGGAAGAAGTCATTCAAGCCAGTGTTCAAAAGAAAGATGTGTGTGGGGGGGTAGTAAGGTGTGCGGGGGTGTGGGGTGTGGGGGGGTTTAGTGGGGTGTGGGGGGTAGTCGGGGGTGTGGGGGTTGGGGGTTAGGTGTGGGGTGTTGGGGGTGAGAAGAAATCAATAAAGCAGGTATTCAAAAATGAAAGGGTGTGTGTGGGGTAGTGGGGTGTGGGGGGGTTAGTAGTGGGGTGTGGGCGGGGTAGTGGGTGTGGGGGATTGGGGGTTAGGTGTGGGGGTTGGGGGTGGAAGAAATCAATCAAGCCAGTGTTCAAAATGAAGTGGTGTGTGGGGGGTAGGGGGGTGTCGGGTGGGGTGTGGGGGGAGGGATCGGGGGTGGGTGTGGGGGGTGGGGGTGGTGGAAGAAGATCAATCAAGCCAGTGTCAAAAAGTGAAGCTGGTGTGGGGGGCGTATTAGTGGGGTGTTGGTGTGTGGGGGTAGGGGTGTGTGTGTGTGTGTGTGTGTGGGCTGGGGGGTGGGGGTTAGTGAGTTGGGGTGGGGAGGCGGGGGGGGGGGGGGGGTGGTGGGAAGAAATCAATAAAGCCAGTGTTCAAAAAGTGGGCTTGGTTTGTGGGGGGTAGGGGGTTGTGTGGGGGGGGTGGGGAGGTTGTAAAGGGTTAGGGGTGACGAGGTGTGTGTGGTGTGGGGCGGGGGGGGGGGGCGGGGGCCGGGGTTAAAGGAGGTAGGGGGCGGGGAGGGGGGGGTGTGGGGTGGGTGCGGGGGGTTAAAGGTTAGGGGTGGGAGGTGTGTGTGGGGGGTGTGGGTGGTCGGGGGGGGGGGGTGGGGGGGTAAAGGGTAGGAGGGGGACGGGTTGTGGCGGTGGGGGTGTGGTGGGTGGGGGTGGCGGGGAGGGGGTGGGTAAAGGGGAGTGGGTGGAGGTCTTGTGGTGGTGTGTGTGTCGGGGGGGGGTGGGGGAAGGGTAGGGGGGGGGAGGGTGGGGGGGGGTTGGTGGGGGTGTGTGTGGGGGAGGGGGGGGGTGGTGGGGGGGGGGGGGGGGGGGGGGTAATACGTTAACAGGGTAGGGGGGGGAGGTGTGGTGGGGGGGGTGTGGGGGGGGGGGGGGGGGGGGGGGGTAAAGGGGAGGGTGGGGGAAGTGTGTGTGGGTTGTTGAGGGGGTGGGTGGGGGCTGGTAAGTGGGTAAGGGAGTGGTGGGGGTGGTGTAGTGAGGTAGTGGGTGAGGGGGAGTGGGGTGGGGGGGAGATGGGACGGGGGTTTGTGGTGGGTGGGGGTTGGGTTGGTTATGTGGGGGGTAGTGGGCCGGGGGTAATGGGTGGGGGGTTGGGGTAGTGAGTGGGGGGTAATGGGTGGGGGGTAGGAGTGGGGCTGTGGGTGTGGGTGGGAAGAGATCAATCAAGCTGTGTTCAAAAATGAAGTTGGGGGATGGGGGGGAGGGTGGTGGGGGGTAGGGGGTAGGGGTGGGGACGGCGGTGTGTGATTGTGGGTACTTGGGGGGTGTGTGTGTGTGGGGGGGGGGGGGGGGGGGGGGGTAAAGGGTAGGGGTGGGAGGGTGTGTTGGGGTGTACTGGGGTGTGTGGGGTGAGCTGAGGTGGGGGTAGGGGGTGGGGGGGATGGGAGGGTGGGGTAGGGGTGGGGGTTGGGGGGGGGGGTAGGGTTAGTGGGCCGGGGGTAATGGGGTGGGGGGGGCCTTAGTGCAACTTAGTGCGGGGGGTAATGCGTGGGGGTGCTCGTAGTGAGTGGGGTCTGTGGGGGTGGTTGGAAGAGATTTCAATCAAGCTGTGTTAAAATGAAGCTGGTGGGTGGGGGAGGTAGTGGGGGTGGGGGGTGAGGGGTAGGCGGTGGGACGTGTGGGGTGTGTGTGGGGGAGTAGGGGGGTGGTGTGGGGGGGGGGGTATGGGGTGGGGTGTGTGTGTGGGGGGGTGGGGGGTAGGGTGGAGAGCCTTACACGCAAGAAGTCATTCAAGCCAACGTCATAATGAAGCTCGGTGGTGGGGGTGAGGGGTGGGGCCGGTAGTGAGTGGGTGGGGGAGGGTGGGGGAAGGTGGGGGTAGTAAGTGAGTGGGGGGTGGGGTGGGGTGGGGGTGGGTCCCGTGGGGTGGGGGTGGGGTGGGGGTGGAAGAAGTCAATCAAGCCTGTGTTCAAAATGAAGCTGGTGTGTGGGGGGGGGGTATGGGGTGGGAGTGTGTGGGGGTAGGGGGTGGTGGTGTGTGTGTGGGGTGGGGGGCTACTGCGGGTGTGGAGGTGTGGGGGGGTCGTTTACGTGGGGGTGGGTGTGGGGGGCTTGGGGTTAGGGGCTATTAGAGGGTGTGGGTGTGTTTGTGTGATGTGGGGGGGTGGGGTGGTAGTGAGTGGGGGGGGGGGTGGGGGGGTGGGGTGGAAGAAGTCCAATGCAAGCCTTGTGTTCAAAATGAAGCTGGTGCGTGGGTGTGTGTGTTGTGGGGGGGGTGGGGGGGTAGTGGTTAGTGAGGTTATAGTGAGTTGGCGGGGGTGGGGGGTGGGGGGTGGGGGTGGAAGAAGGTCAATTAAAGCCTGTGTCAAATGAGCTGGTGTGTGTGGGTGTGGTTGTGGGTGTGTGGGGGGGGGGGGTAGGAGTGGGGCGGGGGGGTGGGGGGGTGGGGGTGAATGAAGGGTGGGGGTTGAAAGAAGTAATCAAGTCTGTGTTCAAAAAGAAGCTGGTGTGTGGGTGGTACTGGGTGTGGGGGTGTCGGAGGGTAGGGGGTGGTTGTGTGTGGGGGGTGGGGGTGGGTGGTTTAGTGAGTGGGGGGTGGGGGGTGGGGGGTGGGAAGAAGTCAATCAAGCTGTGGTGCAATAGAAGTGGTGTGTGGGGGGTAATGGGGTGTGGTGTGTGGGGGGGTTAGGGTTTGTGTGGGTGGGGGTGTGTGGGTAGTGACGTGGGGGGGGTGGGGGTGGGGGTGGGGGATGGGGGGTGGAAGAAGTCATCAAGCCTGTGTTCAAAATGAAGCTGGTTGGTGTGGGGGACGGTACTGGGGTGTGGGTGTGTGGGGGGGTAGGGGTGTGTGGGGGGTGTGGGGGGGGTGAGTGAGGGGGGGGGTGGGGGTTGGGTGGGGGATGGGGGTGGAAGTGGAAAGAAGTCAATCAAGCCATGTGTTCAAAATGACGCTGGTGTGTGGGTGGTAACTGGGGTGTGGAGCGGTGTGGGTGGTAGGGGTGTGTTGTGTGGGGGGGGGGGTTGGGGTTGGGGGTAGTGAGTGGGGGGTGGGGGGTTTGGGTGGTGGAGAAGTCAATCAAGCCTGTGTTCAAAATAAGTGGTGGGGGGGGGGTAGTGTGGTGTGGGGTGGGGTTGGGGGGTTAGTGGGTTGGAGGGGTAGTGGGGTGTGGGGTGTAGGGCGGTGGGGGGTAGTGAGTGGGGTGTGGGTGGTGGAAGAACTGATCAAGCCAGCGTTCAAAAAAATGAAGTGGTGGGTCGGGGGTAGTGAGTGGTGGGGGGGGTGTGTGGGGGAGTGGGGGGGTAGTGGGGTAGTTGGTGCTGAGGGGGTGGGGGGGGGGGTCGGTTAGTGAGTGGGGTTGTGGTGAGGTGGTGTTGTGGGGGGGTAGTTGGGGTGGTGTGTGGGATGGGGGTGGGGTGGGTGTGGGGGGTAGCTGAGTGGGTGTGTGTGTGTGTGTGTGTTGGGGGGGTGTTGGGGGGGGGGGTGGTTGGGAGTGATTGGGGTGGGGGGGGGGGGGGGGAAAGAAAGCAATAAGCCTGTGTTGAAAATGAAGGTGGTGTTTTGTGTGGGTAGTGGGTGCTGGGGTGTGGGGGGTAGTGGGGTGGGTGGGTAGTGGGTGGGTGGCGTAGTGGGGGTAATGAAGTTGGTGTAAGACGGACTGTATTTTAGTAGAACTAAATGCTACGCCCCGTTTCCAGTAAAGCTTTTCCCGTTATTCAGATTTTTTAGGTGATTTCAGGCATTTCGGGTTTAATTAATAATATAAATAAGAGAAGAAGAAGAAGAAAGAAGGAAGAGAAGAAAGCTTATTATTATTATATTATATGAATAAGTAATAATAATAATAATAATAATAATAAATAAAAATAATAGTATAGTATAGTAATCGTAATACTATACTAATAATAATTAATAGTAATTAATAATAATACTAATAATAAAATAATTATAGTAGTATGTAGAGTAATTAGAATAATAATAACAGGAGGTGTCAAGGCCTTCCAAAAAAATACATTCTCCCCGATTGATTTTTCTGATAAGGTGTTAATCGATTGTATCATTGATATTATGAGAATTTCAGGTCATTCTGAGCAGCACCTCATTTACGGGGGGGGAGGGGGGGGGGGGGGGGGGGTCCTCGGGGGCGAGGGGGGGGGGGGGGGGGGGGGGGGGTCAGCCCTCCTCAGGTTTTTTTCAACTTTTTTCCTCAGACCCCTCCAAATGTCATTCTGATGAGCCCACGCTTGAGTGGCCCTGGAAGGGCAGGTCCATTGGCACACTTGGGACCTTATGCAAAAGATCACCTTGGGTGGGTGTGAATGCGGTCAGCCTTCCTCAGTGGTTTTCTAACTTTTTACTCAGACCTCCAATAATATTCTGATGGAGGACCACCATGGTAGGGCCTGGCAAGAGCGCCATTGCACCACTTTGGGACCTTATGCAAGAAGTATATTACCCTTGGGTGGGATGTTGGGTGGGATGTTGGGTGAATGGGGTTTACAGTATGGCGCACAGAATGTTTTTAAAAAGAGGGTATTTCGATTTAAAGGGGGGGGTGGGGGGTGGGGTCAGCCCCCCTGCGGTTTTTTAGGAGTAGGTGTCCCCCCTTTTTTTATACTCCCGATAATAATAATAATAATTATAATAATAATAATAATAATAATAAGAATAATAAGAATAATAAGAATAATAATAATAATAATAATAATAATAATAATAAAATCAAATCATAAAAAACAATGTTACGCCTCTGTTTCCAGGATGCCTTTCCCCAAGCCCCCAAGCCCCCCAAGAGTCAGCTACTGTTGTACAAAGACCATGAGGTGGTGGAGCTGAGTCGAGCTACTGAGGGGCGAGCCAAAGCTTTGTTCCAGGCCTGGATCCAGCAACTCTACCGCCTAGCCATTGCGTGTGAAGAGCATGAATCTCTCCAGGTGCAGTTTTGTTTTTGTTTTTGGTTGGTTCTGGTTTTGGTTTGTTCTTGTACTGGTTCTGGTTGTATGCTTTATGTGTGTTACAGGCATGGGGTGGCCTATGATGCTGAAGGGACCAGGCCTGGATCCAGCAGCTCTACCGCTTAGCCATTGCATGTGAATATCATGAATCTCTCCAGGTGCGTTATAGGTTTTATTCTTGGTTTTGGTTGGTTTTGGTACAGGTTCTTGTTTTATGAGGTTTTATGTGGTTCAAGTTTTTTTAAAGTTATTTTGTTCTACTTTTACCTTGTTTTCTGGATGAAGCTCGTGAGACTCTCCAGGTGCGACCAGTGATTTTTGTTTCAAATCTCAAAGTGAGTTTTTCTTAGCTTTATGGTTTAAGGCCTCCTCCAGGGACAGCGTTTAAGTGCTTTCTACAGCTTTTGGGGGCCATTTAGGGCCAAAAATGCATTCTATAGCTTGGTGCTTTCTATAGCTCGGTTGCCTTTCTAAGCTCGGTGGTGCTTTCTTAGTCGGTGCTTCGAGAGCTCGGTGCTTTCTATCAGCTCGGTGCTTTTCTATTGATCGGTGCTTTCTATAGCTCGGTGCTTTCTATAGCTCGGTGCTTCATTGATCGGTGCTTCTATAGCTCGGTGCTTTCTATAGCTCGGTGCTTTCTAATAAGCACGGTTTGTTTCTATAGCTCGGTGCGTTCATAGTTCGGTGCTTTCATAGGTCGGTGCTTTTTATAGCTCGGTGCTTCTACTCAGCTCGGCTGCTTGCTATAGCTCGGTGCTTATATAGTCGGTTGATTCTATAGCTCGGTTGCTTCTATAGCTCGGTGCTTCTATAGCTCGGTGTTCTATAAGTCGGTGCTTTTCTATAGCTCGGTGCCTTTCTTAGCTCGGTGCTTTTATTAGCGGTGCATGTCTATAGCTCGGGCTTTCTAAGCCGGTGCTTTTATAGCTCGGTGCTTCTATAGCTCGTGCTTTCTATAGATCGGGCTTTCATAGCTACGGTTTGCTTTCTATAGATCGGTTGCTTTCATAGCTCTGTGCTTTCATAGCTCGGAGGATTTCTATAGCTCTGGTGCATTTATAGCTCCGTGCTTTTATAGGATCGGGATTTCTATAGCTCGGTGCTTTTATGCGCGGTTCTGCTTTCTATAGCATCGGTTTGCTTTTATAGCTCGGTGCTTTCTATAGCTCGGTGCTTTCTATAGCTCGGTGCTCTATAGCTCGGTGCTTTCTATAGCTCGGTGCTTTCTATAGCTCGGTGCTTTCTATAGCTCGGTGCTTTCTATAGCTCGGTGCTTTCTATAGCTCGGTGCTTTCTATAGCTCGGTGCTTTCTATAGCTCGGTGCTTTCTATAGCTCGGTGCTTTCTATAGCTCGGTGCTTTCTATAGCTCGGTGCTTACTATAGCTCGGTGCTTTCTATAGCTCGGTGCTTCTATGCTCGTTGCTTTCTATAGCTCAGGTGAATTTCTATAGCTCAGGTTGCTTCTATTAGCTCGGTGCTTTCTATAGTCGGTGCTTTCTATAGCTCGTGCTGTCTATAGCTCGGTGCTTCTATAGCTCGGGCTTGTATAGGCGCGGTGCTTTCTATGCTCGGTGCTTTCTATAGCTCGGTTTGCTTTCTATAGCTCGGTGCTTTCTCTAGCTCGGTGCTTTCTATAGCTCGGTGCTTTCTATAGCTCGGTTTGCTCTATAGCTCGGGCTTTCTATAGCGCGTGCTTCTATAGCTCGGTGCTTTCATAGTCGGTGATTTCTATAGCTAGGTGCTTTCATAGCTCGGGTGATTTCTATAGCTCGGTGCTTTATATAGCTCTTGGTGCTTTCTATTAGCTCGGTGCGTTCTATAGATAGAGCGATTTCTATGGCCTCGGGTTGCTTTCTAAGCTCGGTGCTTTCTATGTCGCGGCTTTCTATAGCTCGGTGGTGCTTTATAGCTCGGTGCTTTAATAGCTCGGTGCTTTCTATAGCTCGGTGCTTTCTTTGTCGGTGATTTTTATGTCGGTGCTTTCTATAGTCGGCTTTCTATAGCTCGGAGCTTTCTATTGGCTCGGTGCTTTTCTATAGCTCGGTGCTTCTATGCTCGGGGCTTTCTATAGCTCGGTGCTTTCTATAGAATCGGTGCTTTGTATAGCTCGGTGTGCTTTCTATAGCTCGGTGCTTTCTTAATAGCTCTGGTGTTCTATAGCTCGGTGCTTTATATAGCGGTGCGTTCTATAGCGCGGTGCTTTCTATAGCTCGGCTGCTTTCTATAGATCCGGTGCTTTTATAGCGGTGCTTTTATAGTCGTGCTTTCTATAGCTCGGTGTTTATATAGCTCTGGTGCTTTCTATAGCGCGGTGCTTTCTATTAGACTCGGTGTTTCTATAGCTCGGTGCTTTCTATAGCTCGGTGCCCTTTCTATAGCTCGTGCTTTCTATAGCTCGGTGCTTTCTATAGCGGTGCTTCTATTAGCTCGGTGCTTACTATAGTCGGTGCTTTCTATAGCTCGGTGTTTCTATAGATCGGTGCTCACGGCTCGGTTGCTTTCTATGCTCGGGCTTTATATAGTTCGGTGCTTTCGAAGCTCCGGTGCTTTTATAGCTCGGATGCTTTCTATAGCTCGGTGCTTTCTATAGCTCGGTGCTTTCGATAGCTCGGTGTTTCTATTAGTCGGTTGCTTTCTATAGATCGGTGCTTCTATAGCGCCGTTTGCTTTCTATAGCTCGGTGGTGCTTTCTATAGTCGGCGTTTTCTATAGCTCGGTGCTTTCTATAAGCTCGGTGTTTCTATAGCTCGGTGCTTTCTATAGCTCGGTGCTTTCTATAGCTCGGTGCTTTCTATAGCTCGGTGCTTTCTATAGCTCGGTGCTTTTAAGATCGTGCTTTCTATAGCTCGGTTGGTTCTATAGCTCGGTGCTTTCTATAGCAGCGGTGCTTCATTAGCTCGGTGCTTTCCATAGCTCGGTGCTTTCTAAGCTCGGTGTTTCTATAGCTCGGTCTGCGTTATATAGCCGGTGATTTCTATAGATCGGTGCTTTCTATAGATCGGTGCTTCTATAGCTCGGTGCTTTTATAGCTCGGTGCTTCTAGAGCTCGGCGGCTTTCTTATAGATCGGGCTTTCTATAGCTCGGTGCTTTCTTAGATGGTGATTCTATAGCTCGGGCTTTCTATAGCGCGGTTTTGCTGCTTTCTATAGCTCGGTTGCTTCTATAGCTCGGTGCTTCTAGAGTCCGGTGCTTTCTATAGCTCGGTGTTTTCTATAGTCGGTGCTTTACTATAGCTCGGTGCTTTCTATAGCTCGGTGATTCTCATAGCTCGGTGCTTTCTATAGCTGGTGCTTTCTATAGCTCGGTTGTGCTTTCTATAGACGGTGCTTTCTATAGCTCGGTGCTTTTATAAGCGCGGTGTTCTCTATAGCTCGGTCTTTTATAGCTCGGTGCTTTCTATAGCTCGGTTGTTCTTATAGACGGTGCTTCTATAGCTCGGTGCTTTCTATAGCTCGGTGCGTTTCCAGCTAGGTGCTTTCTATAGCTCGGTGCTTTCTATAGCTCGGTGCTTTCTATAGCTCGGTGCTTTCTATAGCTCGGTGCTTTCTATAGCTCGGTGCTTTCTATAGCTCGGTGCTTTCTATAGCTCGGTGCTTTCTATAGCTCGGTGCGTTCTATAGCTCGTTGCTTTATAGCTCGGTGCTTTCTATAGATCGGGTGCCTTCTATAGCTCGGTGGGGCTTTCTATGTCGGTGCTTTCTATAGACTCGGTGCTTATATAGCCGGTGCTTTCTATAGTGGTGTTCTATAGCTCGGGCTTCTATAGCTCGGTGCTTTTATAGCTCGGTGCTTTTCTATAGCTCGGTTGCTCTATAGCTCGGTCGTGCTTTCTTATAGCTCGGTGTTTCGATAGCTCGGTGCTTTCTATAGATCGTTGCTTTCTATAGCTCGGTTGCTTCTATAGACCGGTGCTTTTATGAGCTCGGTGCTTTTATGATCGGTGCTTCTATAGCTCGGTTACTTTATTAGCTCGGTGCTTTCTATAGCTCAGTGCGTCTATAGCTCGGCGCTTTCTATAGCTCGGTGCTTTTATAGATCGTTGATTTCTATAGCTCGGGCTTTCTATCGCTCGTGCTTTCTATAGCTCGGTGCTTTCTATAGCTCGGTGCGTTCTATAGCTCGGTGCTTTCTATAGCTCGGTGCTTTCTATAGCTCGGTGCTTTTATAGCTCCGTGCCTTTCTATCTATAGCTCGGTGCTTTCTATAGCTCGGTGCTTTCTATAGCTCGGGGCTTTCTATAGCTCGGTGCTTTCCTATGCTCGGTGTTTCTATAGCTCGTTGCGTTCTAAGCTCGGTGCTTTTTATAGCTCGTGGCTTTAAGCTCGGGCTTTCTATAGCTCGGCTTTTTGGTGTGCTTTCTATAGCTCGGTGCTTTCTATAGCTCGGTGCTTTTTAGCTCGGTGCTTTCTTAGCTCGGTGTTCTACTTAGCTCGGATTTGCTTTCTATAGCTCGGTGCTTCTAATAGGCTCGGTGCCGTTCATAGCTCGGTGCTTTCTATAGCTACGGTGATTTATATAGCTCGTGTTTCTATAGCTCGGTGCTTTTATAGTCGGTGCTTTCTA
>JACBWV010000660.1:4257560-4276319 GCA_013435795.1 Chlamydomonas sp. ICE-L | reverse complement strand
TTTTTTTGTGTCGATTTTGTCGTTATTTTGTCTGTGTCTGGTGTTGTTTTGGTCTGTGGTGTAAGTTCGGTGTGGTGTTGCGTGGCGTATCATGTCGTGTTGTTTTGTGTCGATTTGTGTCGATTTGTGTCGTTGTGTGTCGTTTTGTGTCGTGGTATGGTGCGGTGTGGTGTGGTGTGGTGTGGTGTGTGGTGTGGTGGTGTGGTGTGGTGGGTGTGTGGTGTGGTGTGGGTGTGTGTGGTGTGGTGTGGTGTGGGTGTGGTGTGGTGTGGTGTGGTGTGGTGTGGTGTGGGTGTGGTGTGGTGTGGTGTGGTGTGGTGTGGTGTGGTGTGGTGTGGTGTGGAGAGTTGTGGTGAGTTGTATTGTGTCCTTTGTGTCCTTTTGTGTCATTTTGTGTCCTTTTGTGGCGTGTTATGTGGTGTGGTGTGGTGTGGTGATTTGTGAGGCCATACCACACCATTGTAACATTGTACCATGCATGTTGGTGTAAACCATAACAATCCATGAATTGTTGCACCATGCCATACCATACGAATAAACCATGCAATTAGAGCAAGGGATGGCAGCATGGAACCTTCCCATGTTGCCCAAGCTGCATGCGAAGCAAGGAACCCCATCAAGCTTGATTATAGCACGCACCTTATCATCTATCTATTCCATTGAGGCCACCAATTTCTAATAACAGACCTCGATAACAGATGCGGCGCAGTGGAACTGCGCGCGCTTGATGGGGCGATGGGGCGAGTATTAGAGTTGAACTGAAGGGCAAAGGCTAGAGCTGTATGAGAAGACTAACGTTGAAATGTATTGCTCAGAGTTGATGCTTCTTCAAAGACGAGTCCTAAGTGCGTGTCGCAAGCGAATAAAGTTCGAGATCGTGAACTGAATAGGCCAGGAAGACAGGGCGAGGAGGATTTCACCGTGGCCAGGCCAAGCCACTTACAGTTGTTTTGTGCCCACCCGGCCGGCCAGTTCTGAAGTCGCCATGCAGGGCGCTGCACCCTTGTTTCCAAAAAACAAAAAACTTGAATGCGTCCACTGAACAGTTGGGAAGCGCGTGGACGCCAGTGGGCAAGTTCAAAGGTGCCCCAGGTCGTCCCGGGCCCAGTGGGTGTTGGCTTGACACTTGTCAGATCACGCTGGTGGCTGCCGCAAACCTCACACTACAGGCGCCCTAAGAAAACCCCATGCGAACATAGTTGGCGTGGCTTCATTACCCACCCGGGACACCCCACGCACCGGTGCCCCACGCACGGCCGTGGGGCTGAGCTGAGGCTGAAGTCCGTGCTAAAAATAGCTCAAGTGCCCTAGGCGACTGTTTCGTCCATTGTGATGCTTACATGTTTCGCCTCGATTTTTTGACGACAATTCCATTCCCAAACCTATGTATGCGCACATGATTGGATGGTACGAATTTGAAATGATGACAAATGTTACCCAATAATTGTCGCTTTGGGCCCAAAAAGCACAAACCTTAGCTCCTTTTCTTGCGATGCTCATAAGTGGTCTCTTGAGAATATCTCCGGTATCAATAAGTCTTATAATTGGGATATCTTATATAATGTTTTGTTTTTTTGTGATTTGAAGTACATACATACATACATACATTACATGTTAAAGTCTACTTGACACCGCGAGGGTGTATGAGACTCTGTGCTTTAAACAAAAAGAAAAAGCACCCACAAAGCAAAAAACCCCATTACATCAGGGGTGTGTCGAGGACAAACAAACCAAACTCCCAACCACCGTTTTGGTGGCGTAGGTATTAAACCCCTTAGAGCAGGACCCAGATCTCAACCACTTACAGTGGCGGAGGTAAGAAGCTAACAAATGAGAAGTCACAAGAAGAAGAAAAAGGGATAATAAATTACGGTGCCACTAAGCAGTCCAGGGCTTCCTGTCTTGCTCTTCTACAAGTAGAAAGATAGTCGGCTAGGTTGCTCCAAAAAGACTTAGTGCCATTTCCATTCATAAAGGTTCTGAATGTGGAATCGCAGAATTCCACATTCCATACGGTTAAGTCGGTATCCTCAAGGACATGCCTATAAATATCTGTAAACAGATTCTGGTAGCGGAGGCGAATATCATTATAAAAAGGGCACTCAAACATATGCATTTCATCCTCAGGTTTTTGGAACCCACACATTTGACAGTGTCTCATTGAGCGAGGGATGTGTGCTCTATCCACCACCCTCATTCTGAAGTGAAACCTGAAAAGTAGGTTGTGACACACGGACAAACAAACAAACAAACACACAAACAGTTTTGACAGGCTAATCCCTCAATCAATTTTTTTGTAATTTTTTTCATTCGGGTAAAATCTGGAGATTTTTTTCATTCGGGTAATCCTCGAATTCAACGTTATCTATTTTTCTATTTTTTTGATTTTGACTCTTTTCTTAGTCTTCATTAGCTATACATCTAGTTATATTTTTAGACTAGAAACCTTAGTTAAATAGCTGTAACTTATCAAACCCGTTGTATATTAGTAGGATATTGAACACGCTCAACATTAAAATTTTAATTTCAACTTCTCCGATTTCAATTTAAATTTTAACACGCTTAACACTCATTACAACAAATTGCAAGAACGTGACGAATGACCTGAAATCAAGTACTACTAGAAAGAAGACACATGTTGGCATGCGTCAAGTGTTGGGCATAGTGATGATAACGCCTGGTGGGGCGTGATATAATGGGAGCCCTGTTTCTTACGACGGTAGAGAACGGGCTGCTACTTTACCTGGACAAAGCTACCATAACGGTTGACAGCGACCGCAACCACTTAGGCAACCGTGCGGACTCGTACACCTTCTTGTTTCGACGTGCTCTACCAAAGAGCCATAGAGTCGTCGAAACGGGATGTGTTGGGCATTTTAAATGGCATCATTGTTATGGACAGGCCATACCCAGATGACCCAAAACAATCCCGCTCCGCAAATCTACACGCCTAGAGATTCTGCTTCGCGCGCAGTTACCCACTAAGTTGGGCTTTCAAGCTTTCAAATTAACTCGAACAGCCCATGCACTAAATCAACTCCATGCATGGTCTTTAACATATATGTTTGGCCATGACCATGGTGGATCAGCGAGCTTCAAACGTCTACCACCTTCTTCTTCTGACCGTCTAATATCTAGCTGCCTGCCAGCCCCGTCAAATCTCCTCCAAATCTCGCACCATATCTTGGATCTTGCGGGTTCTTCGCTCGGAGTGCCAGCTGTGCCACCGGAGTGCCAGCCAGGGCCGTTTGGTCTAACAGACCTGCACGACAAACCAGCGCGCTGGCCAACGACACATCATAACCGTCTAACAAGCAAGACAAGTTGTCGTTTCACCTGTCACCATTGTGCTACTTTGCCTCTCTTTCGCTCGTCCTACACACTGGAGAAAAACACTGGAGAAAATATCGCCTGAGATTCGGCCGTTTCTACCTGAGCCCCTCCGTTCTTGCCCACGTACCCACCGCGTGCAATCGCACCCTGCAGCAACAGTTATCCTAAACTTTTTAACGCTGCTGTCGACCCCACTTGGAGTGTAAACCGCCGCAGCACCGAAAAGTTGCAACTGCACGCACCCAACGTGATTCGTGACGATTTGACTGCCAGAGCCGGTGGCCTCCTCGTGTTTTACGTTTCAGCCTTTGCTTAAACCAGCCTTTGCTTAAACCAGCCTACCATCGTTGCTGGGCGTTGCTCATCCGCGAAATGGCCCTTTCCTCGGGTTGCAGAATGCTCGCTTCCAGCGCGCTCGCACTGCTCCAAAGATCTGGCCTGCCACAGGAGGCTGCAACTGCCTCAACTGCTGCTGCTGCAGCTGCGATTGCTGCTGCTGCGCGTACCGCCACCCCTACCTCGTCATCTCTCAGGACTCTATGCCAATCAGCACACAGCTCGCAAGCTGCCACAGGGGGGGTGATCCCACCATGTCCGACGACTAGGATTGTCAACTCCATGGGGGGTCCCAACCCCCCCAGCCCCCCTAGCCTCCCTCTTTCTGCTTCACAAACCAGCGCCCAAGTCAATCCCCTCTCAACCTCCTCCCACTCACTTGTTGCGAGTGGGAATGGGCTTGGAGTTGGAGGCAGCTTGCTGTGCTCCAACCAACATAACCGACCAACCAACCAACCTAGGGATAGCCACGGATTGGCAGCGTGTGCGCCCATGGGCAGCAGAGCTATCTTCTCCATGTCATCTCGTCCACCCAGCAAGAAGTTCGAGCAAAGGAGACTTGTCGGGTGAGAGGATACTAGCTTGGGTGGTTTGTGGGGGGAGGCCAGCTGGGCAGGGGCGGCGGGGGGGTGGGGTGGGGGGGCAGCTGGGCAGGGGCGGCGGTCATGAGTAGGGAAAGGTTAAGTTAGTTAATATGAGTGAATGAATAATATTACTTAACATTAGTTAATATTAGACTGACGAGCCGTCTCACCAGAATTTTGAATTGATTTGAAAAACTAATATTATTGTAACAGTATAATAATATATGTTAATATTAGTTTTTCAAACACTAATATTAGTTGCCGTTCCCTAGTCATGAGTGGGCCAAGGGGCAGTCGGTCGGGTGAGAGGTTATGAGGGAAAGCAAAGGATACATGAATTTTAATCAAATATCCCTTATCGTGATCTCATACGAAAGAACCAGTTCATCTGTTAGAACAAAACAAATTAAAAATTGCAGTCGACATATAATATATGTATAATCGCTATTAAAACAGTGCAACACGACAATGCACAAAAAAGTGCATATAAATATGTATAGATATATGCAGGATAGATGGATAGATGGATAGATAGATACACTGGTTAGTTGCCCAGATTATACAGTCAGACACTTATGTAGCTGCATGGGTCCGGTGTACATGCATGGATACAACGTGACACATATGTGTCGGATGTACATGCTTGGATATGCTATTACATGCATCGGTACAATTCTGCGCGCATGGATATGATGTACATGCATGGGTCAGATGGACATGCATGGATACAACATGACACACATGGGTTGGATGGACATGCATGGGTCAGATGTACATGCATGGATACAACATGACACACATGGGTTGGATGGACATGCATGGGTCAGATGGACATGCATGGATACAACATGACACACATGGGTTGGATGGACATGCATGGGTCAGATGTACATGCATGGATACAACATGACACACATGGGTTGGATGTACATGCATGGGTCAAATGTACATGCATGGATACAACATGACACACCTGGGTTGGATGGACATGCATGGGTCAAATGTACATGCATGGATACAACATGACACACATGGGTTGGATGTACATGCATGGGTCAGATGTACATGCATGGATACAACATGACACACATGGGTTGGATGGACATGCATGGGTCAGATGTACATGCATGGATACAACATGACACACCTGGGTTGGATGGGCATGCATGGGTCTGATGTACATGCATGGATACAACATGACACACATGGGTTGGATGTACATGCATGGGTCAGATGTACATGCATGCAACGATGAAGGTGGCCACTGATGTACAAGCCCTGTATATATGTTACAGTCTCCAGGGGATGACAGCCTCCCCCCCCCCCCCCCCTCTTGGTGGTAGGCCCTAGTGCAAGCAAACGGGCTGGCCTTCTCAACCTCATGCCTCGTTATAAGGCATACTATTTATGCATTTATCATGTTTTTATAGTTACAGTCTAGGGGGTACTCGTTATATGGCATACTATTTATGCATTTATTATGTGTTTATTGTTACAGTCTAGGGGGTACTCGTTATATGGCATACTATTTATGCATTTATTATGTTTTTATTGTTACAGTCTAGGGGGTACTCGTTATATGGCATACTATTTATGCATTTATTATGTTTTTATTGTTACAGTCTAGGGGGTACTCGTTATATGGCATACTATTTATGCATTTATTATGTGTTTATTGTTACAGTCTAGGGGATACTCGTTATATGGCATACTATTAGCATTATTATGTGTTTATTGTTACAGTCTGGGGGTACTCGTATAATGGCTACTATTTATGCATTTATTATGTGTTTATTGTTACAGTCTGGGGGGGTACTCGTTATAGGCATACTATTTATGCATTTATTATGTTTTTATTGTTACAGTCTATGGGGTACTCGTTATAAGGCATACTATTTATGCATTTATCATGTTTTTATAGTTACAGTCTAGGGGGTACTCGTTATATGGCATACTATTTATAGCATTATTATGTGTTTATTGTTACAGTCTAGGGGGTACTGCGTTATATGGCATACTATTTATGCATTTATTATGTGTTTATTGTTACAGTCTAGGGGGTACTCGTTATATGGCATACTATTTATGCATTTATTATGTGTTTATTGTTACAGTCTAGGGGATACTCGTTATATGGCATACTATTTATGCATTTATTATGTGTTTATTGTTACAGTCTGGGGGGTACTCGTTATATGGCATACTATTTATGCATTTATTATGTTTTTATTGTTACAGTCTAGGGGGTACTCGTTATATGGCATACTATTTATGCATTTATTATGTTTTTATTGTTACAGTCTAGGGGGTACTCGTTACATGGCATACTATTTATGCATTTATTATGTGTTTATTGTTACAGTCTTGGGGGTACTCGTTATATGGCATACTATTTATGCATTTATTATGTGTTTATTGTTACAGTCTAGGGGGTACTCGTTATATGGCATACTATTTATGCATTTATTATGTTTTTATTGTTACAGTCTAGGGGGTACTCGTTATATGGCATACTATTTATGCATTTATTATGTGTTTATTGTTACAGTCTAGGGGGTACTCGTTATATGGCATACTATTTATGCATTTATTATGTGTTTATTGTTACAGTCTAGGGGGTAGACAACTAGGCTCATGTGGCATGCCCAACCTCATATGTTACCAAGAGATGTTACCAAGATAATTGATGTTACCAAGAGATGTTACCAAGAGATGTTACCAAGATATGTTACCAAGATATGTTACCAAGATAATTGTCAGCAATCAGGAGGGGCTAGATCATAGCTTTTCTTTTCGGCTATGAGCAGCAGCTTCTAGGCAGCTACCCTGGCATACTACCCAGCCAAACCTATGGTAATGTAGTGCATCTAGAAGCTGACAGAACCAGCCTTCCAGTGCACACACACACACACACACACACACAGACGCACACACACCACACGTACCGCACCACACACACCACACCACACACCACCACACACACACACACTGACAGAACCAACTTTCCAGTGCACACACACCACACACACACACACACACACACACACACAGGCGCACACACACCACACGTACCACACCACACACACCACACAACACTCCACCACACACACACACACACACACACCAAACACGCACACACCAAACACACACACCACACACAAACACACACTGACAGAACCAGCTTTCCAGTGCACACACACCACACACAAACACACTCAGGCGCACACACACCACACGTACCACACCATGCACCACCACACACACACACACACACACCACACACACATACCAAACACACATACCAAACACACACACCAAACACACACACCAAACACACGCACCACACACAAACACTCACCGACAGAACCAGCTTTCCAGTACACACACACCACACACACACACACACACAAACACACACACCACACGCACCACACACACACACACACTCACACACACACACATACCCCCCCCCCCGACAGAACCAGCTTTCCAGTACACACACACACACACCACACGCACCACACACACACACACACACACACACAGAACCAGCTTTCCAGTATTGTTTAAAGCTTGGGCCTTAGCCCAGTGGCTGGCTCAGGGAGCTGCCTAGAAGCTACTGCTCGTAGCAGAAAGGCAAGTCATAGGAAAATTGGCAGAGAGTGTTGGCTATCGGAGCGGCAGGTGGCACCACAGTCGAGTGCAGCGTAACATAAGCCAGGGTTTACGACCTCGTTAGGGCCAGGGTTGCAAGCCAACAGACAACGCGAAAATCAGACAAAGAGGTAACCCTGGGGGCTTCCGCCCCTTAGAAAGGGGGGCTCCGCCCAAACGCTATGTGCTAGCTTAACAAGTATAAGTAGTGAACAGCAATGTGATATCATATGATATCATGTCATAATATGATGCCGGCAGTCAGACTAGGCTAAAGTTACCATTTATATACAATATTATTATATTTTTTATTGTATTATATTTAAATTGTATTTTATATTTTATTATATTTTTGAATACAATATTAAATGATGCAACTTGTATGATACCATTCTCACATTCGTTCGACATCATATGATTTTTCGGTCCCTAAGTATGAGCTCTGCAAGTGTGTTCCCTGCTGCCAAAGCTAATGGGTTGTACTGGTGCATGTGATTGCAGGTGGTCAACTGAACAGATGTACGAGGTGGTTGCTGACGTGGACAAGTACTACAAGTTTGTGCCATGGTGCCAAAGCTCCAAGGTGGTGAAGTGCACTTCCAAAAACTACTTGGAGGCGGAGCTTACAGTTGGTTTCCAGATGCTAGTGGAAAAGTAAGTGCCCAACCCAACCACCCAACCACCAGCACACAAACACACCAGCCTAAACCCCAACCCCCAACCCAACCCAACTTAACCCAGCCCACCCCCCAACCCTCACCACAAAAAGCCAAAGCACACAAAAACACCCCCCAAATACCTAACCACACCAACCCACACCTACCCACAGAGCTGATCGTAGACAGAGCTTAAATTTGGCTTCCAGATGTTGTTGGAAAAGTAAGTGCCCAACCCAACCACCCAACCACCAAACCACCCAACCACCAAATTTGGCTTCCAGATGTTGTTGGAAAACAACCCAACCACGAAACCACTCAACCACCAACCACCCAACCACCAACCACCAAACCACCAAACCACCCGACCACCAAATTTGGCTTCCAGATGTTGTTGGAAAACAACCTAACCACCCAACCACGAAACCACCCAACCACCAACCACCCAACCACAAAACCACCCAACCACCCAACCACCAAACCACCCAACCACAAAATTTGGCTTCCAGATGTAAGTGGAAAATTAACTGAACGAATGTTAGTGGAAGCGCCGGACGGGATCACTGTTTCGTTTTTGGTAGCAGCTTCTAAGCAGCTCATTTTTCGTAGCAGCTTCTAGGCAGCTCATTTTTGGTAGCAGCTTCTAGGCAGCTCTCTTTTCAGAGCAACTTCTAGGTAGCTCTGTTTCGTAGAAGCTTCTAGGCAGCTGTTTCCCCCCGTCCTTGGGCCAGAGCTGGAACAAGCTAGCTCGTCTTGAAGCAGGGCTTTTTATTTCCGCTATATATAGGGATCGCTAGTTTGTACCCTGTTTGGACAAAATTATCGCTATTTTTTTGTTATGTGTGTGCCATAAATGGCCCTCGACGGCTATACAGCTATAAAAAGCACTACAACGCTGTACCTGGAGGAGGCCTATAACCATTGAACTAGAAAACCCCACTTACAGCTTTGAAAAAAAAAACTGTCTTGAAGCTGAATCGAGTGGCATTCTAGTGCAGCTGAAATATTTGGCTTTGCCCCGATGGATGGCAGATGGAGCTGGATAGAAGCTGCCATGTGAAGCTTCCAAAAAGAAATAGTGGATGGGCGGTTGGAGTCCAAGGAGGGGGGGTACAGAGGAGGTCAGGTGGTGGAGGGGGAGAAGGAGTGTCGGCAGAGGGGGGTGAGGGGAGGAGAGAGGGTACAGAGGAGGGCAGGGGTGGAGGGGGGTGAGGGGAGGGGCTGATTAGTGTAGTGTGGGCAGTGGTGCAGTGTATTGTGGGCTGAGGTGGGGAGGGGAGGTGCTGATAATGTCAGCTTCCAGATTGCTTTGCAGCAAGCAACCAACCAAATGCGCAAAAATCAAAAATAAAGCACCTACCAACCCAATCATCCGCTTACGTACCAACCAACCAAACAAACAAACAGCCTTCCAACCGACAATCCAAACCAACCAACCAACCAACCAACCATCCAACCATCCAACCAACTGCATCCCTGCCAGATACACCTCCAAGGTCACCCTGCACCCGAATCAACCAACCAATCAACCAACCAACCAACTGCATCCCTGCCAGGTACACCTCCAAGGTCACCCTGCACCCGAATCAACCAACCAATCAACCAACCAACCAACCAACTGCATCCCTGCCAGGTGCGCCTCCAAGGTCACCCTGCACCCAAATCAACCAACCAACCAACCAACCAACCAACCAACCTATCAACCAACTGCATCCCTTCCAGGTACACCTCCAGGGTCACCCTTCCAACCAACCAACCAACCAACCAACCAACCGCATCCCTTCCAGGTTCACCTCCAGGGTCACCCTGCCAACCAACCAACCAACCAACCAACCAACCAACCAACCAACCGCATCCCTGCCAGGTACACCTCCAAGGTCACCCTGCACCCGAATCAAAAGGTGCACACAGCAGTGACTACTGGTTCTTCCCTGCTCTTCCACCACTTGGACTGCACATGGTCCATGCAGAAAGGTCCCACACCCAACTCATGTTGGCTTCACTTCAACGTGGACTTTGCCTTCAATTCCATTATCTACGCACAACTAGCAGACATGTTTTTTAATGAGGTGAGCATGGCAAGAAGATCATTACTTTTCATTTCATTACATTCTCATAGACATGCCATCGTTGAGCCAAGGCAACCATCTACGCACAACTAGCAGACATCTTGTTTAATGAGGTGAGCATGGCAAGAAGATCATTACTTTACATTTCATTACGTTGTCATAGACAGGCCATAATTGAGCCAAGGCAACCATCTACGCACAACTAGCAGACATCTCGTTTAATGAGGTGCGCTTGGGGGTGAACATGGAAGTGTTATGTTAAAAGAAACCCCTACTCTTCAACCTGGACTTCAATTCAATTATCTATAATTATCGATGTATATTATTATCGATGTTTATTATTATCAATGTATATTATTATCAATGTATATTATTATCAATGTATATTATTATCAATGTATATTATTATCAATGTATATTATTATCAATGTAGATTATTATCAATGTATATTATTATCAATGTAGATTATTATCAATGTATATTATTATCAATGTAGATTATTATCAATGTATATTATTATCAATGTATATTATTATCAATGTATATTATTATCAATGTATATTATTATCAATGTATATTATTATCAATGTATATTATTATCAATGTATATTATTATCTATGTCTATTATTATCAATGTATATTATTATCAATGTATATTATTATCTATTATTTGCCTTCAATTCCGTTATCTACGCATAACTAGCAGACATATTTTTTGATGCGGTGAGCATGGCAAGAATATCATTACTTATTTACTTTACATTTCATTACATTGTCATAGACAGGCCATTGTTAACCCAAGACAACCATACACGCACAACTACCTGGCATGTTTTTTTTTTTTTTTTTTAGTTTATCGAGGTGAGCATGGTGTGAATATCTGATGAAGTTATGTATAAAATAAAGTAAAAGGAGATAAAAACACCGCTCTGACACGAATTATTTATCGGTTTGATCATTTAATGTTTGTCTTTGGACGCGACGCGATTAGGTGGTTAAGTGAATCCGGGACCGGAAACTCGGCAGGCGGTGTTTGCCCACACTGTCGCACCGATCGATCCGGGTTGGCTTCCGCAGGAACCCCTCCCGATCCTTTTGCCGTGAAAACGTCAAAATTACGAACCGTTACATTTTTGAGCTAGTACAGTAGTATACAAGTGATACAAACAAATATAATTTTAACAACTTCAATTTTGATACAAACAAATACAATTTTGTGATACAAACAAATTTTGTGATACAAACAAATACAATTTTGTGATACAAACAAATTTTGTGATACAAACAAATACAATTTTGTGATACAAACAAATACAATTTTGTGATACAAACAAATATAATTTTGTGATACAAACAAATATAATTTTGTGATACAAACAAATATAATTTTGTGATACAAACAAATTTTGTGATACAAACAAATACAATTTTGTGGATAAAACAAATGTTGTGATACAAACAAATACAATTTTGTGATACAAACAAATTTTGTGATACAAACAAATATAATTTTGTGATACAGACAAATATAATTGTGTGATACAAACAAATTTTGTGATACAAACAAATACAATTTTGTGAATCTAACAAATTTTGTGATACAAACAAATTGTGTGATACAAACAAATATAATTTAAACAACTTAAAACGTCAAAATTACGAACCGCTACATTTGTGAGCTAGTACGGTAGGTTACAAGTGATACAAACAGATATAATTGTAACAACTTCAATGAAATGTTTCTTCAATCTTTCTGCAGGTTGCAATGCAGATGGTAGGAATAATAATAATAATAATAATAATAATAATAACAACAATAACAACAACAACAACAACAACAACAACAACAGCAACAACAACAACAACAACAACATTAACAACAACAACAACAATCCAAAGTGATATAATAAATATACTGCTTGAAAATTGTATTTAACATTTCCTCAATCTCTTTTGCAGGTTGTAAAGTTATATAAAAATCCATGCGAATGGTTCAAATGTGGCAAAAATAATAACGTTAAACAGTGTTATTTAAGTTTCTCCAATATTATTTGCAGCATGTGAAACAGATGGTGGGAGCGTTTGAGGGAATGCCTGGGGTGCTGCAAATCGATACAACATCTGTAGGGAAAGTGACACAAGCAAATGTAATCTTACCAACTTCAATTAAATGTATCTAAAATCTTTCTGTAGGTTGTGAAGCAAATGGTGGGAGCGTTTGAGGGAAAGGCTGGGGTGCTGCAAATCGATAAAAATGGTATAAAAGTGACATAAACACATCTAATCTTAACAACTTTAAATAAATATACATATCTACAATCTACAATCTACAATGTATTTACAATCTTTCTACAGGTTGTGAAGCAAATGGTGGGACCGTTTGAGGGAAGAGCTGGGGTGCTACAAATCGATACAAATGGTATAAAAGTGACATAAACACATATAATCTTAACAACTTTAAATATATATATCTACAATCTTTCTACAGGTTGTGAAGCAAATGGTGGGAGCGTTTGAGGGAAGAGCTGGGGTGTTGTACGGCCCATCTTCGCTGTTGAAAGCCCCACCCCTGGGAAGCCCTCACGCTCACAAGAAAGCCTGAGCAGCTCAGCAGGTTGCTTTACAGATGGCAGGTGGCTGGAGCGCTGGGGAGGAGGGCTGAAAAGCTGTACGGCCAATCTGCGCTGTTGAAAGCACCACCCCTGGGAAGCTCTCTCGCTCACAAGAAAGCCTGAGCAGCTCAGCAGGTTGCGTTACAGATGGCAGGTGGCTGGAGCGTTGGGGAGGAGGGCTGAAAAGCTGTAGGCCCAATCTTCGCTGTTGAAAGCACCACCCCTAGGAAGCCCTCACGCCAACAAAATAGCCTCAGCAGCTCAGCAGGTTGCTTGACAGATGGCAGATGGCTGGAGCGCTGGGGAGGAGGGCTGAAAAGCTGCACAGCCCATCTTCGCTGTTAAAAGCCCCACCCCTGGGAAGCCCCCAGGCCCACAAGAAAGCCTGAGCAGCTCAGCAGGTTGCTTGACAGATAGCAGATGGCTGGAGCATTGGGAGGAGGGCTCAAAAGCTGTACGTCCCATCTTTGCTGTTGAAAGCACCACCCCTGGGAAGCCCTCACGCTCTCAAAAAAGTCTAAGCAGCTCAGCAGGTTGCTTTGTAGATGGCAGATGGCTGGAGCGTTGGAGAGGAGGGCTGAAAAGCTGTACGCCCAATCTTCACTGTTGGAACGTCACGCTCACGAGGAAGCCTAAGCAGCTCAGGGTTAGCTTTTCCGCCTTAGTCTGCAGCTTCTGGGCAGCTCTCCTGGGTGGCAATCCAGCCTAACTGCAAGCACCCTAGTGCACCTGGAAGCAGAGATAATCAGCTTTCCTACACCGCTGAAATCTTGGGTGTGGCCGTAGTAAATAAATAAATTGTCTGCCTAATTACGAGGCGTGAGGTTGAGGGGGGCAACCCGTTTGTTTTCACTGGGGCCAGCCACCAGCCACCTAGTATTATTTAGCTTATAAATCTCTGAGAGAAGGGCCGAGCCACACAAATAAATAAACAGCACACCTTATTAGGAAGTGTGAGGTTGAGGGGGCCAGCCCGTTTGCTTTCACTGGGGCCAGCCACCAGCCACCTAGTATCATTTAGCTTATAAATCTCTGAGAGAAGGGCCGAGCCACACAAATAAATAAACAGCACACCTTAATAGGAAGTGTGAGGTTGAGGGGGCCAGCCCGTTTGCTTTCACTGGGGCCAGCCACCAGCCACCTAGTATCATTTAGCTTATAAATCTCTGAGAGAAGGGCCGAGCCACACAAATAAATAAACAGCACACCTTATTAGGAAGTGTGAGGTTGAGGGGGCCAGCCCGTTTGCTTTCACTGGGGCCAGCCACCAGCCACCTAGTATCATTTAGCTTATAAATATCTGAGAGAAGGGCCGAGCCACACAAATAAATAAACAGCACACCTTATTAGGAAGTGTGAGGTTGAGGGGGCCAGCCCGTTTGCTTTCACTGGGGCCAGCCACCAGCCACCTAGTATTATTTAGCATATAAATCTCTGAGAGAAGGGCCGAGCCACACAAATAAATAAACAGCACACCTTATTACAAGGAGTGGGGTTGAGGGGGCCAGCCCGTTTGCTTTCACTGGGGCCAACCACCAGCCACCTAGTATTATTTAGCATATAAATCTCTGAGAGAAGGGCCGAGCCACACAAATAAATAAACAGCACACCTAATTACAAGGAGTGGGGTTGAGGGGGCCAGCCCGTTTGCTTTCACTGGGGGCAACCACCAGCTACCTAGTATCATTTAAGATATACCAGTACTTCTTTAAGAGAAGGGCCCAGCCACTCAGTAAATAGTGTGCCTTATATATATAAACAGCACACCCTAAAACAAAGCGTGAGGTTGAGGGGGTCAGCCCGTTTGATTTCGCTGGGGGCAACCACCAGCCACCTAGTATTATTTAGCTTATAAATCTCTGAGAGAAGGGCCTAGCCACACAAATAAATAAACAGCACACCTTATCAGGAAGTGTGAGGTTGAGGGGGCCAGCCCGTTTGCTTTCACTGGGGCCAACCACCAGCCACCTAGTATTATTTAGCATATAAATCTCTGAGAGAAGGGCCCAGCCACACAAATAAATAAACAGCACACCTTATTACAAGGAGTGGGGTTGAGGGGGCCAGCCCGTTTGCTTTCACTGGGGCCAACCACAAGCCACCTAGTATTATTTAATATAAACTTCTTTCAGAGAAGGGCCCAGCCACTCAGTAAATAAATAAACAGTGCGCCTTATTACAAGGCTTGAGGTTGAGGGGGCCAACCCGTTTGCTTTCACTGGGGCCAACCACCAGCCACCTAGTATTATTTAGAATATACCTCTCTGAGAGGAGGACTGAGAAGGTCTATGGCCAATCCCCCCTATTGAATTTTTATCGGATTTGAATTTCTTTCATGGGTACTTGGGTAGCGACTTCAGTACATCAGGCGTACTGCCTGCAGAGTGGGAACTGGGAAGCAACGCAGCATGGTGCCTACTTGAACTTGGTTACATAGCTCCAGCTAGCAATTTGACTGCTCGCCGTCTTCCGCGGTAAAACATAATTGACAGGGCAAATGTAATCATTAAGCCATGGTTCCTACACCACCCTCAGAAGCAACGGAATTGTTACTAGTCTTTCCAGCCAACCTTGGGCCGCTCGCCGCCTTCTTGAACTGGGCGAGGAACTGCCCACCGCCTTGGGTTCCGGAGCTGGGGGGGGGGGGGGAGGGGGGGGGCGAAAAAAGTGGTATACCCCATCACAAAAAAGTGTGAAGGCACCCTTTCGCAGACCCCCCCCCCCCCCCCCCCCCAGCTCCGGAACCCACTGTACAGCCACTATCTCAGCCACCGCTTAGTTGTATCGTGTCTAATTATGCTCATTTTACAGGGTTTTAAAGGCCTATCCATTGAGGTTGGTCTCGAGACCATTGGGAATGTTTGAAACATAGAAAATCGTCATCACCAATGTTCCATTGTTTGGTGGAGCTTGGGGGTCAGGTCCCCTTGGCCCCTAATGTGCACACCTTCAATCCTCTTCAATAATCAGGTATTAGATAATCAGGTCTTCAATCCAAGCTTCAATCGGGCATCAAAAATCAGGTCTTCAATAATCAGTAATGTATGTATGGCTGACGGGCACTTGAACTTGAACTTGGTTACATACTTACATAGCTTCAGCCAGCAATTTGGCTGCTCGCCGTCTTCGGCAGTAAACAAATATTATTACCAGGAAAATGTTAACTCGAACAAATCACTTTTTTATTTTTCATATTTCTCTTCTTCTGAACGAAAAAACAGTACAAAAAATAACCTTTTCAGACATATAAAAAAGACTTGATCCAGTCTCTTCATATATTCATGGATGAACAAAGGAAGCTTTTATCGCCCTTCAACTTCTGGATTGCACATCAGATAATGTAGAGGAATCATTTTGCTCTCCGATTGGGAAATCAGGCTCTGATACTTTCTTCTCGAATTCAGCAAGGCTTCGTCAGTACATTCAAAAACCACATGGTGTTCATCTTGAACTGTTCCTTAATCACCAAGGTGACACACTCGATACTTCCAAGGCACAATTGGACGTTTCCATCTATCAGTTTCCACTTTTAGGTAGTGGGAGGAAGTTCTAAATCTAGACATACCGGTATTAAGCACAACCTTGTGAGGTAGGTCTTGGATGAGATACCGGTAATGGAGCATCTCAGGTTTTCCACTCTCATCCTATGAGGGGGACATCCAGGTCTGGTACACAGCATTCTTCCCTCCTTGTGATCCTCAGATTTCATCTCTAGGGCGTGTATCTGAAGACTGAGTACTATAGTACAAGAAAAGATAGTTGGAGAAAAGAAAAATTCTTTCTTTTCTATAATAAAAGATAGTTGGAGACAGGGGGGGGGGCAGAAAGACAGATTTGGGACCGCACCTTCGATATGGTGTCCGATTCAGATGGGAGTTGGAATTGTGGACGTTTCATACAAAAAGAGGGGGGAAATAAAGTTGGCTAAAAGTTTTTTTACCCCCCCCCCACCCCCACCCCCACCCCCCCCTCCTAAAACCCAATTACCTCACCCTACCCCCCCTAAAATGGGGGTCATTCGAAAGATCTTTTAAAGCCCATTTCAGTTATGCTCTTACATCTTTCATGGGGTTACCCAAACGTGATTTATCGCGATGTTAAGATTTGGGCCGCTTTGGTTGAAAAAAACTTTGGACCCCTCTAACTTTGGTACAACTTTATTTTTGGCTAAAAAAATAAACTTTTTTTTTTATATATAATTTGAGGATAGGCTCTATCCAAAGCGAAGGTGCGGTACGGCAGCTTTTTTCTTGCCCCCCCCTCGGTTGGAGAATATTTATTTTCTATAGTAAAAGAAAAGATAGTTGGAGAATAGAAAAATTCTTTCTTTTCTATAGTAAAAGAAAAGATAGTTGGAGAGTAGGACTTTTCCCACTTTGTTCCAGTTAACTGGTTTAAGTTTCGAAGGTCCCACACCTCAATGTAAATTGGTGGCCTAAGATTCATCCTGGGAATCTTCCAAAAAGAGTACAACGCCGCTAGGGCATCAGACACATCCTTGCTCCAACAGTCTTTGCGTTCTCTGGCTATATTGAGATCGGCAAGGGCACAGTCACACAGTGTAGTCACTTACAACATGTGGTCTTTATCAGCATCAATTGCGGTTCACTCGATCGTTTTATGTCTTGGTGACTACTACTGTACTTCCTTAGAACTATAGCTGTAGATAGTAACTGCTTTTCTGTCTGTACTGTGTCACACTTTGTGACACAGTGCCAGCTTCCCGTAGGCAGCGTCCCTTGGCGTCCTTTCTGACACGCGCTGTCTAGCCAGGGTCTAGACCCTGCTGTCTATACCCTGATCCCACCACTGGTGTTTTCCCTTAAGAGGGTTCCCCCAGTGCTTTAACCATTCTCATCTTGCGTAAAAAGATTGGCGCGTTTGACCGCTGCGAGTATCTCTCCACTCTTGAAGTGTATAAGCTGATAGTCTTACAGCTTGTTTCCAACCAGTTAAGGGTCCGGTTAAGCGGCGGTTAAATTCGTTATTTTCGGCGCTAACCGGTATTTGGTCAGAAACACAAAAAGTTGAGGTCCGGTTAAGGACCAACCGTCCCGGTTAGTGCAACGGCGCCCCTCCCCCCCCCCCCCCCCCCCCCCCCCCCCCCCCCCGCCGTTAAAGAAAGTTAAGGGGCGGTTGAATTCGGTTGTTGAATTAGATCTGGTGACGTCACGAAGTTGGCGTGCGCCTCTTAAAAATCACGCTGCTTTGGAGTCCCGCATCCTTTCTTTCTTTCTCGGACACTCATTATCGATAGCACAGTTTCACCAAAATGGATTCGCAGCAGCAGGGTACCGTCCCTGCCACGCAATTATGGACTGATCATCCTGAGGCAACCAGCAGCGGCAAGAAGCGGAATAAACGCTGAAATCAGCGTTTGAATCGCGAGGAAGTGCTGCAGAGCACATTTGCCACGTTGACCTATTTTGAATTGACCTGGTCAGATGCAAAAGGCTGCGTAACTGGTGGAATTTTTCCAACCAGTTAAGGGTCCGGTTAGAGGTCGAGTTTAA